>JARACY010002487.1:0-42252 GCA_029255725.1 Scrobipalpa atriplicella
AGATATTTGCATTCAAAGTCTGCAGTATTTGTCACTAAAATATGTTCCAGTCATTAACTATAATTGCAAAAATTAAGAATAAAAATATTGAATATAGCTCTTTACTTGTAGAAGATTTGAAAACTATATTTGAGAAAGTGTAGCATTAATAGTTTGCGAAATATTTTGGAAAAAACCGTTTCAACAATAGAGGAGAAATGATCCTTATAAATAGCTTTTGTATGAGCTTGAAATCAAAATTTTGAAGATAATTATGTTGATATAAGTAAACATATAAGGCTACGGAACCCTATATATGGGCGTTGACCGACACACTCTTGGCCATTTTATTTTTTTAATAATGTAGCTATACTGCGACACAAAACTTTTGAAACGGAACTAAAATTATTTCAACTGACAACACCTAATTTTTCATAAAAATAATCAATGTGTTAAAGCTATTTTTGACAAAAGTTTTGTGTCACGTATATGTAATTCTTGTATGATAACTTTTTAATAAATTATAACAATAATAATTTCCGAGCAAGTGGAAGAAAATCTTTTTTTCGGTCATATTAATTATAATAAACCAATAGTAATGTGGATGGATAATGAAATAGTAAAATATAAAGGACCGTATAAATAATCAGCTCTATACTTAGTCTCAAGAGCTACAGAACAGCGAGTTTGAGGTAGTATGAGAAAGGTATGTCATTTTCATTACAAAAGGGCCTGTCAAATAGATATAATTGCTCTCAATCTTGAGATCGCTTCATAAATACGAGCCTAAATTGTCCCGCAAATATCTTCCAATTTCCAATCTTTGCAGACAGATAAACAATTCAAATGGAAAATACCTATCAGTGGGTTATCAGCGGGGCTATCAGTCTGGGGGCTAGACTTAATGCCTCTTTACCCTCCATTTTGCGCATATTTGTCGTCAACTGTTTCAGTTTTGTTATTGTCCGCTTAGAACGTTTTTTTCGAATAAGCATGCTACGGATTTGATATCGGGTTGCTGCCAAATGCGTTACATTGTGGTGCAGGCGGAGGCGGGTCGGGTCGCGGGTTCAGGCAGGCTCGTGCGGCCGCCGCCGCGGGGGAGGTGAGGTCGGCCCTCGCGATATAATACTATCCTTTATCAGTAGCCTGCAAACTACACTACGAACATTGCCAAGCGGTCTAATAAAGGATTTGCAGTTTGTTGATGTGCGGTACAAGGCGCTGCGGGCGGGTGCTGCGGGCGGGGCGTGCCAGTGCGCGGCGCGTTTGTCCGGCGATGCACGCGTGCACGCCCGCAGACGCGCAGTCGTTCTCCGTCCTCGTCGTCGGTCGCACCATGGCTGATTGGTCGATGATGGATCGCGAGTGGTTACCGGACGGGTCGTATAACCCCTACTCGTACGGAACGAGCGACTACTACCACGAAGAGTACCAGGAGAAGCCGCCGCCGCCGCTGTCGGAGTGCTACCCGGCGTCGCACGCGCAACAGTACAGCATGCAGCAGCCGCCGGCCGGGACCGGGGCCCCTACGCCCTCGCAGCCGCCGCCGCCGGCCGGGACCGGGGCCGGGGCCGGGACAGGAGCCGGGGCCCCTACGCCCTCGCAGCCCCACCGCCGCCAGTCTTCTCCAACTACGCAGTGCTCCCCAGAGGGTAAGTTTCGCTTCGGTCTCTTCCAATTTATAAAGTGCTATCGATTGAATTTCCCAATACTAATTTTCATGTCAATCCGAGGTAAGTAACAGGTAAATCGCGATTTGTTTTTAGCTTTGCGTAAAGTATATCTACTATTTACTGGTTTATATAATGTGCATCAATTTATCAACAGATCATGTTAGTCAAAGAACAAATAATGTAGTTGCATATTTATAGCGATTGATGAGAAAATCATGTAGTTAGTCTGTATGGTGTAGTGCCTCCTAACAGCGATGGTAGGCCCTCTGGTACAAACCTGTGCTCTTATGTCCATAGCTATAATAGTAACGTATCTCATGTGCACATTTTAATACGCGCCGTGTTTATTTATTCATACTATGGAGTAGGTTTCTAGTTGGAATAAATTAACTTCATTGTCGCCCACAATATTTGCGTGTTATTATCTTTGCTCCGCGGATGTACACATTGTTTTTATTGCAAGCGATGCTGATTGTTTCATCTATAGTTTTACAAAATAGCTATATAGGGTAGGTACTAAGGTAATTTAGAGTGTATTCTGCTCATGAAACTAAACATCTTTTCTGAGTAACTTTCCTCGAAATATGATTAAAAGTTGGATCACCTATAAAATTTTGTTTGGGAGGTCTAATGTTTTGAAGTGACTTCTTTAGCAGCGTTGTGCCACTTTTTTGGCATGGGTAAAAAATTTTAAACTCGCGTCATCCAGAGTTTTGACCTATGGTCACACACAAATTGTATGCAAACAGAGGCAAAGCAAGAGGAAAAGTAAAATGGTCGATCCACGTCATCCAGAGTTTTGACCTCTGATCACATACAAATTTTATGCAAACAGAGGCCAAGCAAGAGGAAAAGATAATAATTTGTCTCAGAGCCGTATTTTTGAAACACTCGAATCACTGGCAGCGATAGTAGCAATAGCTACAGTGGCGACGTGACAGCTGCACAGATTTTTCGGTTCATATGTGTTGCCAATAAGGTCTAAACCCGCTAATCCCATAAATTGTTTCCGTTCTACGCAGAAATATACTCCTACCAGAAAATATATTTCAATACTCAATACTTTTTTCTTCCACTTGTTCAGAAAAAGCTTTTCGGTCCCCAAGTAAGTCGGCCGTTAACTCTAGAGTACGATAATGAACATTAATGCCCTCTAACGAGGTGTTTTCTATGAAAGGCACATATCAACAGGCGCCAAAGTAAAAATACATATTTTCATATTTTACAATGATATTGCGGAATCGCAAGTTTTTATGTTTATTTTTAATGATACATGGAAATCGTTCCAGGAACACGGTTTTGCCCTACATCGCATAAGGTAAAAGATTTTATTAGGATTATGATGTGTTGTGTTGGTTGTGATTGGAATGGGCACTGCTAAACCAAGTTCTTCCAATTCAGAAGCCTCGTCAGATCATTGTTATATGACGTCATGATATTTTTGTATGTATGTTACGCACAATCCCCGAAAATCGCCCAAATAAAGACACACTTCGCGAATTGGCAAATTCAAAACGCGCAATCCCCGAAATGTCCTTTCATTTCGGCCATTGAGCGTTTAACAAAAACCATTTCGCGGTATGGTAAACACGAAACAGTGACATATCAGGTGTAAAACACCAGGCATGAGGGAAAACTTAACGCAAACTTGATGGGACTTTTTTTATTTGACTATGTGTTACTTAGGATAGAAATAATCACGCCATCTGATCTGACTTAGGGGTTAGGCAGCAAGATGTATATTGTTTGTTTTTTAACCGATTTTGATGGAATTTTTATTCGACTCAGCATTACGTAGACTCAAAGTGACAATACAAATAATCACGCCACTTGACATAGGCGGTAGGCAGATAATTGAATTCGATTGTTTTTTAACCGATTTTGATGGAACTTTTTTTATTCAACTGAGCGTGACATAGACTCAAAGTGGCAATACAAATAATCACGCCACTTGACTTAGGAGGTAGGTAGGAAATTGAATTTCGATTGTTTTTTAACCGATATTTAAGGGACTTTTTTATTCAACTGAGTGTTTTTTTTACTTAACGGGAGTCAAACGTTGGATAGAAATAAGTATTGAGTATTGAAATATATTTCTGGTAGGAGTATATTTCTGCGTAGAACGGAAACAATTTATGGGATTAGCGGGTTTAGACCTTATTGGCAACACATATGAACCGAAAAATCTGTGCAGCTGTCACGTCGCCACTGTAGCTATTGCTACTATCGCTGCCAGTGATTCGAGTGTTTCAAAAATACGGCTTCTGAGACAAATTATTATCTTTTCCTCTTGCTTGGCCTCTGTTTGCATAAAATTTGTATGTGATCAGAGGTCAAAACTCTGGATGACGTGGATCGACCATTTTACTTTTCCTCTTGCTTTGCCTCTGTTTGCATACAATTTGTGTGTGACCATAGGTCAAAACTCTGGATGACGCGAGTTTAAAATTTTTTACCCATCCCAAAAAGTGCACAACGCTGCTAAAGAAGTCACTTCAAAACATTAGACCTCCCAAACAAAATTTTATAGGTGATCCAACTTTTAATCATATTTCGAGGAAAGTTACTCAGAAAAGATGTTTAGTTTCATGAGCAGAATACACTCTTAAATTACCTTAGTACCCTACCTATATAGCTATTTTGTAAAACTATAGAAACAATCAGCATCGCTTGCAATAAAAACAATGTGTACATCCGCGGAGCAAAGATAATAACACGCAAATATTGTGGGCGACAATGAAGTTAATTTATTCCAACTAGAAACCTACTCCATAGTATGAATAAATAAACACGGCGCGTATTAAAATGTGCACATGAGATACGTTACTATTATAGCTATGGACATAAGAGCACAGGTGTACCAGAGGGCCTACCATCGCTGTTAGGAGGCACTACACCATACAGACTAACTACATGATTTTCTCATCAATCGCTATAAATATGCAACTACATTATTTGTTCTTTGACTAACATGATCTGTTGATAAATTGATGCACATTATATAAACCAGTAAATAGTAGATATACTTTACGCAAAGCTAAAAACAAATCGCGATTTACCTGTTACTTACCTCGGATTGACATGAAAATTAGTATTGGGAAATTCAATCGATAGCACTTTATAAATTGGAAGAGACCGAAGCGAAACTTACCCTCTGGGGAGCACTGCGTAGTTGGAGAAGACTGGCGGCGGTGGGGGCTGCGAGGGCGTAGGGGCCCCGGCTCCTGTCCCGGCCCCGGCCCCGGTCCCGGCCGGCGGCGGCGGCTGCGAGGGCGTAGGGGCCCCGGTCCCGGCCGGCGGCTGCTGCATGCTGTACTGTTGCGCGTGCGACGCCGGGTAGCACTCCGACAGCGGCGGCGGCGGCTTCTCCTGGTACTCTTCGTGGTAGTAGTCGCTCGTTCCGTACGAGTAGGGGTTATACGACCCGTCCGGTAACCACTCGCGATCCATCATCGACCAATCAGCCATGGTGCGACCGACGACGAGGACGGAGAACGACTGCGCGTCTGCGGGCGTGCACGCGTGCATCGCCGGACAAACGCGCGCGCACTGGCACGCCCCGCCCGCAGCACCCGCCCGCAGCGCCTTGTACCGCACATCAACAAACTGCAAATCCTTTATTTGACCGCTTGGCAATGTTCGTAGTGTAGTTTGCAGGCTACTGATAAAGGATAGTATTATATCGCGAGGGCCGACCTCACCTCCCCCGCGGCGGCGGCACGAGCCTGGCCTGAACCCGCGACCCGACCCGCCTCCGCCTGCACCACAATGTAACGCATTTGGCAGCAAACCCGATATCAAATCCGTAGCATGCTTATTCGAAAAAAACGTTCTAAGCGGACAATAACAAAAACTGAAACAGTTGACGACAAAATGCGCAAAATGGAGGGTAAAGAGGCATTAAGTCTAGCCCCCAGACTGATAGCCCCGCTGATAACCCACTGATAGGTATTTTCCATTTGAATTGTTTATCTGTCTGCAAAGATTGGAAATTGGAAGATATTTGCGGGACAATTTAGGCTCGTATTTATGAAGCGATCTCAAGATTGAGAGCAATTATATCTATTTGACAGGCCCTTTTGTAATGAAATGACATACCTATCTCATACTACCTCAAACTCGCTGTTCTGTAGCTCTTGAGACTAAGTATAGAGCTGATTATTTATATACGGTCCTTTATATTTTACTATTTCATTATCCATCCACATTACTATTGGTTTATTATAATTAATATGACCGAAAAAAGATTTTCTTCCACTTGCTCGGAAATTATTATTGTTATAATTTATTAAAAGTTATCATACAAGAATTACATATACGTGACACAAAACTTTTGTCAAAAATAGCTTTAACACATTGATTATTTTTTATGAAAAATTAGGTGTTGTCAGTTGAAATAATTTTAGTTCCGTTTCAAAAGTTTTGTGTCGCAGTATAGCTACATTATTAAAAAATAAAATTGGCCAAGAGTGTGTCGGTCACGCCCATATATAGGGTTCCGTAGCCTTATATGTTTACTTATAACAACATAATTATCTTCAAAATTTTGATTTCAAGCTCATACAAAAGCTATTTATAAGGATCATTTCTCCTCTATTGTTGAAACGGTTTTTCCAAAATATTTCGCAAACTATTAATGCTACACTTTTCAATATAGTTTTCAAATCTTCTACAAGTAAAGAGCTATATTCAATATTTTATTCTTAATTTTTGCAATTATAGTTATGACTGGAACATATTTTAGTGACAAATACTGCAACTTTGAATGCAAATATCTCGAGACAGAAATTTTTTCAAAGAAACCTCCATTTTATTTTAAAAGACCTGTCTAACGATACCCCACTCAAAATACTACAAAAAAAGATTTTTTTGCCCAATTTCACTTGTATGGGAGGGGGTCCAAAAATAATATATTTGTGTTGTGTTTTTACATTCTATCTACATTCTATCTTCATACCAAATTTCATACTAATAGGTGAAAAACTGAGGTTTTCACAGGGGCGCGCGGCATACAGGACGGACAGACATGGCGAAACTATATGGGTTCCTTTCCTAGTTGACTACAACCGTAGTCAAGTTGACGACCGTAGGTACATTCACTCTTTTCAGTCCTTAATTTCGTAGCGGCCAGCAATTTCACCAAACGACAATAATAACCATAAAAGACCTCTACACGAAGTCTTTAAAGTACACACTAGTATCGATTAGGTGTTTATAAGTTCACAATATTAATTTTTAGGGTTCCGTACCTCAAAAGGAAAAAAGGAACTCTTATAGGATCACTCGGTTGTCCGTCTGTCTGTCTGTCTGTCCGTCCGTCCGTCTGTCAAGACCCTTTTTCTCAGGAATTCGTAAAGGTATCAAGTTGAAATTTATACTGAATACTCAAGTCTAGGGTCTCTTGAAGCTGTAAAAGAATCATCCTTCTAAATCTTCGCAATCAAAAGATACGAACGTCTGTTTGATTAATTGCAAGGGAACCGAAAACTATAAGTATACTTTTTTGTGATCTAACCTAAAAAAAAAAACTTTTGGTTTTTTTCCTTTGATTGTGCTAGGAGACATTGCTTCTTGCCAAATTTCTAGATCCTAGGTCACCGGGAAGTAGGTACCCTATAGGTTTTGCCTTCCTCAAGATTCAAAAACCTACAGGGTATATACTTCCCGTGGGCCTACAATCATGAATTTTAGAAGGAAGCAGTGTCTAATAGCACAATCAAAGAAAAAATCTAAAAACTTTAAATTTGTTCAAATATTACCAAAAAAAGGATTACAAAATTATTTTCGTAGTCGTCTCCCTATATCTAGTATGGGGACAACAGCAAACTTAAGTTTGTCCTTTTGTCCAGTTGATATTTTTGGGTGAAAAAAGTCTGGGTGCTCGAGGGAGGGTTCTATATTCGCTTGAAATACCCCCAAGTTGGTACGGAAGCCTCGGTGAGCGAGTCCAACTCGCACTTGACCGGTTCTTTTAGAAGCAGAATGCGCAAATAATAAAAACAAAACGGCCATGTGCGAGTCGGACTCGCGCACTAAGGGTTCCGTACCATCATTTATACATTTTTTTTTTAAATGGCAACAAAATCATATCTGTTGTCCGACTCGCACTTGGCTAGTTCTCTGGATGTAAAGCTATGACCTCCTTCGTGACAGCCTTTGTGCCTGTCCATTGTTCTTTTATAGAATGACATCCCTGTCTATTTGACTCTGTTGTTTGTTGTTGTGAAAATTACATTGCAAAATAAATACTTGGAAATACTTTCATAATCAGTTATCTATTATTTTGATTATAGCGGTAATAGAAATACATAATAGTACAGTACCTACATTAGGGTTGCAACGGTAGCAACACACCTGCGTTAGGCAGCGGAACCTTTGGTCGTATACGATATGTACACCAGTCCCGCCGACCGAACAGTCGGTTTCACCGCGGCGTTTTGTTCGTCGCGCTAATTGACTGTCAATAATATGGCGCTAGACAAGGTGTTATGGTCATACAAGGTATTAGTCGTAACTATGCAGGGTGTCAGGGGTTATGCGTACTCGCAGAAAGATCGGCTCGACCAAAGGTTCGGCGCTACGCAAACCTTCCGCAGGTGGTGTAGGCAATCAATGCAAAAAATTCTGACAGCATGTTAAACGGTACCTTCGGCGCCGAACATTACGCAGGTGTGTTGCTGCCCGGATGATTCAGCTTGCATTGTCCTAATCAAAGTGGAAACATTCTCACATAGTGATAAATTGATAATAATAACCTATGTGTATAGAATCGAACCCAAGAAACCTCCGGATCGTAACCCACTCAGAGATGGGCCCCAAGGCCCAGAAGCATTTTTCATGTAATCAAGTGAAACACAATTAGATGAAAACTTGTCGATCTCTACAAATAAATTCCACCTTCCTTACTGGCTGAATGTTTTTCTCTTAACTATACGCCAAATGACTCGTTACATCCTCTAAATCTAACGTAATGAAAAGAGTAACACAAACTTTATGGAAATATTGCTATTTTAAATTATAAAATGAATAGTAAATATTACTATTTCCAATATCTTTTTTTCCTTACTTTAAAGTATGAGGATGTAACGAGTAATTTGATTGTTTAGAGAAAAAATAACGACCGTTTCCTGCCAGGAACAGTTCATACGCCAAGTTTGAAAAATGAATGATTATGATTCTTTGTATAGGTATATATGCAAAACAGCTAACTGTAATGTAACTGCGTGGTATATTTCTGGAATCATGTTAAAACACCCTTTCATTTGATACCCAACACGATAGGTTTCAGAACAAAAAAAAATATATTTTACCCCTCCTAAAAAGTAGTACCCACCACTTATGCACATCTTCACCGAGGTGGGGAAACTTGGAGAGTCATGATAGGCAACTAACGAAGCCATTTAAACAATAAAACCTCTTGTAAGAATTATCCGGGATTTATCTTTAAATCCGGCCGGTTCCTACTGGCCTATAGCTGTAAACGTGCAAATACAATTATGTAGTATTCCAATAAAAATATGAAAGTTAATTGCCAATTAAAGCAGCTGGTTTAGCAGTTAAATTAAAGCAGACGTTTACGAGTGACTATTTAATGTAGAAATTAAAGGAGAATTCTGTTTAGTAATTACTTATCTAACTTGTTGCAGAAAATCAACTAGCACGAATTATATGTTTACCTACATTTAGTACCTACGATCTTGTTATCGTAATCGCTTCAAGTAGACAAATACCAGATAGTACCTATAGTGAAACAGTAAAAAAATTAACAACAACTTTGTTCTTCGTGTGTGTTCCTTATGTTGTTAGTGTTACTGGATGTGTTCCTATACATCGTATAATAAATAAATTAAACAAGTCTTTTGCAACCTCGGATTATAACTATACGCCCTTTCTGTTACAATCATAGTTCAATCGTATTTTGTAAGTAAGTTTTTAGTTTGCAACGAAATAATTCACATAAATTGCCGTAAAAACGCATGAAAATATAAGTATATAATTTCACATGGAAACTTATTAAATCACTAAGATCGAGAAGCCGCAGTTTTTATTATAGGTACTTTGATAATGATAACATTCCGAGAGTCCACGTATTATAAATATTTGTGTTATTTATAACATCTCTAGCACTCAGCGGTAGCAAAGTGCATTGATAATGAAGTTCCATTGCATTTTGAAATGTCACGAGGCTACGATGGATGTCACATTTAATTTCTTAAGTGATAAACTAACTGGCTTGATTTACATATATAAGCGAAATGTACGGGACGGATATTTATTTGTTATTTTTATTTGTAAAGAGCATTAAATTTATTACCTTGGACTGGGAGCGATATAAAAAAAAAACACAGATTTCGTGCCTCACACGACTATCAAGCTTGGCGTTTTTTTTTAATCGATCGTCTTTGTTGTAGACTCAAATTGCAGCTGGCTAAATTGTCCAGAGGAGTTTTTTTTCAATGTTTTTATATCAAAAATCGAAAATTCGAAAAAAAAGTCACTAATTCGGCAACAACTTATTTCTTTTTGATTTTCTCAAATAATTATTTTTACAACTTATAGCTCTTGTAAATACGCGTCTTTTGAGTCTTTTTTGAATATCGTATTTATCTTCACAACTCTCCGAGTTATAAAGGGATTATCGCACTTTTTCGTGAAATCGGAGCCTATACTGCAGCTAACGAAACGACATTTTCAATGACAAAACCTCAGCGTAATGGAAAATTCGCTTCGGACATTTTTGATTGTAGGAAAAAAAATATCTATTTAACAGGGAAGCCACGTCTTTGCGCGTCTGATTCTGCGGCAACTTTTGCGTCTGTTTTGGCGTCTGTTTCTGCGGCGGCGTCTAAATTGACAGGCCATGGCCAATATAGACCAAGAGCATGATGCCGATACACTTGTCTAAAGTTTTGATAATAATAAATAAATGATACCATTTTGAATTAATGATGCCTGTATAGCAAAACAATACCTATTTATTGTTTGTAATCCAGTAGATTACCAATTTAACTTTTTGATGTACATAATTGGAACACATAAAAATGAAGGAGACATTATTTACGAACTATATACTTTTTTATTTCGATTATATTTCGATTGGTAGACGTTTGATAAGTTTTCATTAAGGTTTGCCACACTCCATGCATACGTTTCATCTGTTTCGATGGTCATCATTTATCGCTAGGTTGACTCCTGTACTAAGAAGCCGCGACCAAATGCGCGAATTTATGTAAACATGTCACGTAATGTCAATATATGTCTAATATATGCCATGTCAAGACCATGGACTTATTGCTAGTAACAGGACTGAGCACCAGGTATAAAAAATTGACATTCTAATACAAGTTCGTAGGGTGTAGGTAACGCCCTATGAACTTGTATTTAATATTGAATATGGTCTGCCAGAGCCATCATATAAAAAACGAGTCAAGTGAGATAGAACTCGTATCGAACTAGATACGTGATTTCTTTGTCCCTTTGTAATCGTTCATTTCATAAGTAAAAAACATAACTAAAAGCAACTATCATACATAAAAATAAATAAAAGCAACTAGGGGAGACTGTTCCGTAACCGTATGCCTAAGGCTCAGTAACAAATAAAACAAAATATTGCTTAGTCAACATTTTTGATTATCAATCTTTCTACTATCTCTTTCTTAAACTTTACTCTTTCCTATTTTAGATAACGCCGACTCCCGCTATATATATATCGCCGCAGATGAGCTTTTAAATAAGCTTGAGCAACTTCAAATCAAAATTCATTTATTTTTGGACTTAAATGTCAATCAAGAAAACGGACTTGCATGCAATAACACACCGCTAGCAGAATTTGAAATATACCAGAAAAATAAATTTTAATTACCTAATAACGATAATAAGTGCAGTGCATCATACGATATTACCCCAGTATACGGTTTTAAACAAACAAACAAACAAACAAACATTGAATGTGCCAGCCGCATCTCCTCCCGGGTAGGTATATACTTTAAAAATCAGCTAAGGAATTCGAGAGTTTCAGTATTATTTTTTAATTTAAGTAGACGAAAACTCAAGTTCAACAATGGTAGCAATTCATGGTTGCAAAATACGCGACTTAACTAATATAAGTCCATACCTGTCATTTTCTACCATGAGAGTACAGAACCGGATGGCAATAATTTTAGTTGAGATTTAGTTAAGTCGGGATGGTTACGAATCGGGGCCATTATATCTGTTTAACAGGGGTATCAAAGCACGTATGTGTTTGAGTTATAATGTGTGCAAAGCGCGAAAGTCTTCAAATAAAAATTTTTGTTACTGCTGTTTTGCTGACGTCTGATTGGTGGTCCACTGCTAGCAGAATTACGGTAATAAGTGCAGTGCACCATAGGATATTACCCCGGTATACGGTTTTGGAACTTTTAGAACGGTCTCCTTTATTCAAAAGGGACAGAGAGTTCACATCTAGCTATCTCGCACGGCACATTTTCTTGTTGCCGGAGCTCAGTCCTGTTAACATATTGTCCATGTCCGTGCCAGATAACTTTGCGGTTATGTATGGCGCTAGTGTCTTTAGAACATGACACTTTGGAGACTGGAAAAATTAGTTCCATTTTTCTTCACGCGCAAAGTTATTTGGCACGGACTCATGGTCAAAACATGTTAGGGCTGCCAGGTGAAAATATTTTGCAATCTTATCACAGCGTAGTAGTTCTCCAACTGAAATTATATGACGGAAATTTTTAACTATTTATTACATAAAAACTTAAACATTTAAAAAATATATACTAAGTATGTACTAAGTGACCCACATCCAAAAAGCTATATACCTACTATTCACATTAAAAAGCTTGTAGCTGTAAAATTATTCTAATGTAATGTTTTTATCGCGGAACATTGACAGAAATTTCCGTCAATCAGGAGAACTACCCAGTACAAGGAGGTTTTATTCTGAGTATCACGGTGAAAAAGTCGGATTAAAAATATATATATTTAATCATTTATTATTGCACACAAATAATATCCTAATAAAAGTAAACAAAGAACCTGATCTCAACTAAAATTATTGCCATCCCGTACTCTTCCCTCATGATAGAAAGTGACAGGTTTGGACTTATTAGTTAACCACGAATTGCTACCATTGCTCTATAGAGAAAAATCTTACAACAGACGTTTTGAAGCAACCATTCGCGGACTGGCAAACACGAAAAAGCCAATTGCCAAATTCGGGGTTTGGCAGGTATGTAAAACGACCAATCCGCGGAGTGGTACTGATGAAATGCCAGCCCGCGAAGTGAGCAGTTTTTGATTCAACCACACCGCGAAATGGCATAGAAGAAATGCCAGATACCGAACTAAATAAAAAAAACGCTGTCATGGGTCGTCGGGTCAACATGGATCGTGTCGGGGGAGATGAGTTGTCAGTGCGGGGAAGAGTTATCAGTGCGGTGTGGGGTGAGTTGTCAGTGCGGGGTGAGTTGTCAGTGTGGGATGAGTTGTCTGGGCGGGGATGAGTTGTCAGAGCGCGATAAGTTGTCGGTGCGGGATAAATTGTCAGCGCATCATAAGTTGTCTGACTCTGACAATTTATCCCCGCACTAACAACTCATCCTACACTGACAACTCGTCCCCCACTGACAACTCATTCCGCACTGACAACTCATCCCGCGCTGAGCTGAGAATTTATCCCACACTGACAACTCATCCCCGTTCTGATAACTCATCCCGCACTGATAATTTAACCCCGCACTGACAACTCATCCCCGCAGACATGACCCATGTTGACCCGACGACCCATGACATAGTTTTTTTTAAATGTAGTTCGGGGTCTGGCATATTGTCAATACCACTCCGCGGATTGGTCGTTTTACATACCTGCCAAACCCCGAATTCGGCAATTGGCTGTTTCGTGTTTGCCAGTCCGCGGAATGATCATCAATGATCGTTTTAGAACGCTTAATGGCCGAAATAAAAGGACATTTCGGGGATTGTGCGCTTTGCATTTGCCAATCCGCGAAATGATCCTTTTTTTTCCGGCCAATGAGCGATTTCGGGGATTGTGCGTAACATATCTACTAACTATTATTAAGTTAGTAAAAAATCGTCCGTTTTCCGTGACGAGATAAAAAAAAACTAAAATTATACAAGTGGCAGCCCTAAAACCGTACTGATTTGGCAGATGTTTGGCAGACGCACGGGCGATTTTTTTGACATTCGCGATTCGCACCGCCGGACGCCGAAACACGTGGCCTCTCTCCGAAAGACGTGGCCTCTCCCATACATTCCCATACGTTTGTTTTTTTCGCAAGACGCGCCGCCAGTTTTGACGCAAGAAAATTCGCGCATGCGAAAAAGACGTGGCTTCCGCCTAACAAAATGCCATTTTAGACCGTATTTCTGCAGTCTTTAGCTTTCACATATAAAACACGTTTCGAGCCTCCCAATTTGTCTCGCGGGCCCCTAAACATCACAAAGGAGGCTTCAAAGGAAATTACGTGAAGGTAACAAAATAGTAACAAACCGTTCAGCTCGTTACCGTACAGAAACGAAATGTAGCGAGTTCCGGCGGTAAAAAGATATCGGCGATGATTGGCGTTTATTCACCATGAATAAAACAATTTTGAACTTTTGTATGTACGTGTATTGTTAAAGGATGTTGGAAATAATGCATATTTGGAAAACGCTCTTTCTACATCTATTGTAACAAATATTTTTATTTTTACGAACAACATAACAAAATAACACATCTTTCACTAGAAATAACATAGTAAAACCCATTTAGCTACAGTTACAATTACAACCGAGGAGGGGCGGAGAACTAGTAAATATTTGAATGGTCAAGCATTGAATTTAATAAAAAAACTTCCTGAACAAGGTATATTTAGATCATGATTAAGTAAGTTTATTTCCATACAAAACTTGCTGTACAACAATGAAGCTCAAGCTGCGATTACAACTACACTTCGCCTTGCGATGGAACAATAAACTACTGAACTAGGACACAGTATACAGTAAGTAAATACAAGTCAACTGTGATGTGACACGGTGAAGGTATTTGTATTACGCGCCAGCCAACTATATTTTTTTATTAAAAAGTAGTGGCATATATTTATTGTATGATAGACTATCATAAATATTTGACACCTCGTACGGAGGAGTATCAGTGTCACAGAGGCACCTTTGATACTTATGGGATTGTAAAGTGTTCCTCGTTGTGAGACCTAATGCCTGTAGTGGTTTCACTCATTAGCCACAAATTTTACTTTCGCACTTTCAACCTTCTGACCGTGACCGATTACAATACGGGACTGATTTTGTCGGAACTTAATTGCTGAAATTAAACTAAGAATCTTATCTTATTTTGGGAGAAAGACTTGACGCTATACGAAGAGTTGCTAACAAGATTTTTGTTTTAGAAACTGTTAAAATTCCGTCGTTGATATCGTAGGATCAAAGATGTTTTTGTCATTGTTGGATCAAATGAGTCTTATTATAGCAATATCTGTCTTATGTTGTGCTAGTGCGTTGTACACCCTGTTTTTCTACGCTGCGACGCTACCGGTACAGCGAAAGAGCAGTCTAGTTAGCGTTTCCACCCCGGTGCGTGCGCACCTTTATTCTTTTTGTAAAGAAATCCTATTTCTGTACTCGAGTCTAGCGTAGGAAGGTATCTAGGAATATAAAGACCATCACATACAGACATGTTATTCTGTATTATTTTAAATGAATAAAAGCTTTCTTAGTCAGTTATTTTGCAAAATGCGAGTACCTAAACAAAGTAAAATTCGCTGAGTCAGTCATATTTATTTTATTACGGCGTAATTTCAAGAAATGTAAATTTACGAATGTGAGACTCAGACTATTTTACTGATTGCCTACATGCAGCCACTTATAATATTGTAGTCTACAAAAGGTAGGTAAAAACGAAAAACAGATAGGTACCTTTATAGGAATAAAAGCTAGTTTAAATTCAGGTCCAATTAAAGGCTTTAGCAACCATTCCCGAAATGTTACCGGGAGTAACCTTGTTTCAAAGAAATTAACGCCTAAAATATTCCACTAAGACCAAAGGACCTGTCCCATTTGGTCCCATTTCAGTAAAACACCTTCCGTCTAAAATGTCTAAATGGCATTACCGCGAGAATGAACCCAATCGTTACTTTCGGCTTCTTGACACTGGGGGTAGGTTACACCGAACTTTCTGTTGTTATTTGCGTAGCTTTCTTGTAGTTTTTGACCGAGTTCATCGCTTAACGTGCCCTCCAAACTACGGAATCTTTTTTCTTACAGACAATCAGGTGACTCAGCCTACATTGTCCTAACCAAACTGGGGAATCATCTCACAAAGTGATAAATTTTCAATAAACTCGTACTATCATTTTATTAATTGCTTTCAATGGGTATGTTTGATCTTAAATATAAATTTACTTATATCTAAACCTGAACCCTGGGTACCTTTGGCATTGTTGCATAAATAGTAAGATAGTAGAAATAATAATAACTTTATTATTTTAATAAAGACGCTTGCTTTGTAGCTTCCACCACTATTTCCCACCGACAATGTTCGAGCGATAAAAAATAATTGCGATGTGAACACAAAGCCGTTATTAGCCCTCACCGGGCGTTCACTAATTCATGTCGCCATAGTTTTAATGCTCTTTCATTAAAAGCGTTTCTACACTATACAATTTACATCTGAATTGCTCTCAATATTTGTCAGACGAAAAATATGGCACCCTACCCTATGATATGGCGAAAACGCCTTTTACTAGGCGTTTTACGCTCTGCTTAACCAATTAGGTATAAAGGCGCGACTTTATGTAGGTAGTATATTATGTATGTGCGTGCATGTACATGGAACCGGGATCGGGTTATTATCGGACAAATGATTTTGAACATCCATGTACCTACATGAGTAGGGTTAAAAATTAAATACTCCTAATATAGATCGACCGCGAAATCTGTTCACCTGTCACGTCGCCACTAAAGCTGCCATTGCTTCATCAGAAATGTCATTTCAATTGGTATTGTTCCTAATATTGAGATCGCCTCATATATACGAGCCTACATTTTCTCCAATCCTAGGCATATTCTCATATTCTCTTCTTGTCTTGTCTTGTCTAGCCGTTAATGTCCCACTGCTGGGCAAAGGCCTCTCTCCGATCTCTCCACGACTCTCATATTCTCGTACAAAAACATCCATAAATTGAATGCATCAAATTGTATAGTGTAGATCGGGCTTTAGAGTTGAACTATGCCTCCGTTTATGGCTTCAATAAAACTGCACTCGAATGACATCCGTTTATTGGTGGTCGTTTGTGAAGTGGCTTTTGCACATGTTGTAATTATAATTGTCAGTCGGGGACTTGTGAAGCGATGGGTCGACCCAAGTTCATGCCCATCGTTAAACTATATAGCTCTTGATCTTATACCCAAAAGGAACATTTTCATTCTGATGTTGAGGAAATTATGGTGAAAATGAGTTTTTATAAGCAAACAACCCTTAAAGTTTGACCAACAAAAGAAACCTGATTCATCTAACTGTGAGATACGTTCGGACAGTAAATAATTTGGCAAGAATTTGGTGGCCTAAATTGTAAACGTACGCAAAGGTACTATTTAATGCAACTCACTTTTTTTATGTGGTTCTAAAATATTATTTATGAAAATGTCTATAAAAATAACAAGTATGTTGAAGATAATGCTTAATGACTCTGTAAAATATTCTACTCCCAGTAGTAGGTACACTTATCGCTCAATTCGGTGTGACAGGCAGCTAAAGTCTTTATTACTTTCATTGCCAAAGTTAGCTCGTACTTTACCTAGGATTTAAATGGAACTGTTTATGTAGTTGGCGGTTCTCGCGAAGATGGTGGAGAGTACAACCCCGTTGGTCTTTTACATTTTCATGCCTAGATTTTGACAACTCAGAGTGATAAAATATCTACACCATTTATGGCTGGTTTCGTCGATGTGTAGTACCAGCGCCCTTTAAAGGTATTATTCCAAGTTGAACTGTTACTGTACTGTACGCATCAGCAGCAGACTGCAGCAGCAGGTATACACGAAAAACTGTAAGATGATCGCTGTGACAGAACCTACGACAGAACAGAAGTTATTTCTAAGGAAAACATAAGAAAATTGATTTTCGTGTATACCCTTCTACAGACTGCTGCTGCTACGTGCAGTCCAACTTGAAATAGTACCTTTTTGGCTTTTAGGTATCAGTCATTATTGGCTTATTATTATACGACAGCAACGCAACGTTGGTCCCAATTGTTTTCTTATCCCAAAATACACTTGACTTATACGGTATATTATCGTGGACATTATTTTTCCCTGTCACGGTACCTTTGGTCTCTAGTGGATTGACGACAAATTATTCCTTTGTTTCCGATCTTATACAATTGTTCGAAAACAAAGCCCAATTTGTCTCTTTCCTTTTACAATAGAGGATATGCATAAAAAAATCGGTTTTTGAACTTATTTTCTAAGAATATCCCAGTGAAACCAGAAACAAAATTAATCAAAATATTACCGAGGTATACCATTATAAAGCTAGACTATCTATCTCTCTCTTCGAAACGACATTTTATATTGAAGTATTATGGCGGTATTTGCATGTGACGTCATTTATGTCAGTTCGGATCCCTATTATTAACCGACCACTTTAAAGCATTATAACTCGTAAACTAATTAATATTTTGCCAAAATTCTTTCACATTTGTTTATTGATTTATGGTTACAATAATTCTTACTAATAATTGAAAAAAAGTCATGCATATTATCTATTTCCTGTCTGTCTTTATTGTAAAGTCTCGTTACGACAGCAGGGTACACTGCGATAGGTCTTGAGATAGATGTGTAACTTATATCGAATAGTATTATTATTGTAGTAATGTTTAGCTTATAGGTCTCTGACATGGTTTTTATAACGACCACTGTCAAAGCTACAGGGACCGACAGCTTATTGAGAGCTGATTATTTAACGGGCCTGAGAGAACTACAGCTTAGCAGTGATACTGTTAATGCTTAATTTATGACGTTGTTTCGAAATCGTTAATTACTAAATACTTTCGACAGTTTCCTTTGGTCGTTTGTCTTTATTGTTTGGTAAGTATAATTTGGTACATATTTCCGTTGGACCTTTTTGATACAATATTAACCCATGAATGACACTGATTTGGGTCTAACTGACATGCGTCCATTTCTGTCGCTTATTTTTAATAAAAAATTGAAGAAATAATTAATTCATAAACACCGGATATTCTTTACTTCATAAAAGTTAATTACACAGGTCAATTAACGAAATAAATCGTCGGCTTAACGCTTTCTCTAACGAAAAGGAAAAAATAACACCAACCTACAATTTTCTTTTAAAACCAATTAACTACTTTAACAACCTGGCATTTAGCCAGTGTTTTTAAACTGCAACGTTTTTTTACTTTCCACAGAGCGTTGAAAACGAAACCTATATCTTACTTTCTCTTGTGGAATACAGTGAGGGTTACAGCTTGATTGTACAATAGGGATAAGCGTAAGCATTACTTTTTTTATTAGTAAGAATTTTTGTCACTACAAATTAAACAAATGTGAAAGAAGTTTTGCAAAATATTCATTAGCTTACGAGTTATAATATAATGCTTTAAAGTGTTCTGTTAAAAAGAGAGGTCCGGACTAACATGTACCATGCATGTACCTAATGTCACATGCTAATACGGAATACTACTTCCATATAAAATGTCGTTTTGAAGAGAAAGATAGAGATAGTCTAGCTTTATCGTATGTCGGTGATCTTTTGATCAATTTTATTTCTGTTATATAAGTTCAGATACCGAAAATATTTTTTATGCATGTACCTACCTACCTGTTCCTATTGTACATTGTAAAAGAAATGTGTGGTCTAGCTGTGTGGCTTGCTGTATATATGATGGCGTGTGTCCATTGTGGGCAGTGGCTTCACTGCACGCGAAATGTCGTTGTACATTGCCGCATTCGTGAGGCGATGGAGCGGAACCGGTGTAAGGTCGAGTGCAGTAGGACCGTAAAATATTGAAGGGAAAAATTAAGAGGTGTTCAAGAGAGATAGATATATTGATGGTAATAAAACAATTTCGGACACTTAGGTACGTACTTAACTAAAACGTAGTAAATAAAACATCCCAATGCTAAAAAGGTCGATACTGGCTGTAGTTATATGTAAGCATAATTATGATATTCTGTTTATAAAATAAATGCAAAAGACGATGATTCTGTGATAGTTTCTTTGTTTTCTTCCACAAACGAGTAAGGAACCTAATATTAATTATTGGAGGTCAGATGGCAGTCGCTCTGTGTAAAGACCAGTACCCTCGTTCAATCCCCTATATTAGGTAGCCGACCCCGTGAAATACGGGAACAAGGCTAGGAAGATGGATGACTTATTATGGACTAAGAAAATTTTGGGAATCAATCTTCTAGCTAAAACTAAGAGACAAATAGTTCAAATATACTCTTATTGGGTTAAATTTATCCTTCTCTAACACAAGGAAGTCTCCTATGGTAACTTAACTATTAACCTAGAGTTAACTATTTACCGTAAAGGGCGATTTTCGTGCCCAAGGTAATTTAGGTCACCTCTTAAGGGTCGAATTTGCCCCTCACGACTCCCAAGAGATCCTTTCTAACTAGGTATATTGACTTTGGACATATTTGGTTATACATCTGCCTGTTTCGCCGTTTGTTCCCGTTCGATAATATTGCAGTAGGTAATGAGTTAAAGCAGGATACAATAAAAAACTTTAATTAACATGTCTTACAAAACCCACGCCTAAAACTTTCTCACGCCAACATTCGCAAATCATCTCTGGACTCATGATCAGGGATTCTCATAGTCACATGCCATTTTAGTAAGTTTTTTTTTTAAATTATAAATAACGGAATGGAAGGCCGCGTTGCTCTAAGTATAAAAACAAAGAAATACCTAGCTCGTCCGTTGTTGTAAACTTTACAACAATGTCGTCTAGGCAATAAGCTCTTGAGTGCGAACGATAAGATTCCCTGCGTGTTATTGCATTAATTAAGCCCATCTTCCCGATCTCGAGAGGTTGGTGGTAAAGTGGATAGGGCCGCAGCCCCCTGTTCCAGATCGTGGTTTAAATCCCACCACAAAAAAAACTGCAAGGATCGTTTTAAGCAGAACCATTCTTGCAAACCGATGTATGTACTTAAGTGATAATTTCAGCTATTGAACTTAATAACTCCTGACCGCATGACATGCACGCACGTGCTGAAGCGCGGACCGCATGTCCGCACGACCGCATGCCGTCACTTGCGGGCCGAAATCAACGCACAATTAATTAGGGAACATGCGGGTTCATTACCCGAACAGCCTGATGGATCGCCGCACCATGTGTTTCCTACGTGTAGTAATTAGATACGAGATACGATGGACACTGGACAGCGATAGGTATGCTACGCGTGCTGGATACGGTTTAGTGCAAAACCTTCTTGGGGAATATCATACTACTTCTTTACTTAAGCAGAGTTTTCAAAATTCTGGGTTGCCTGGAATTTTTAATTTATACTACCTAAGCAAACGTTATTTAATTTCCTTGTGTATAATAATAATGAATTATTGTTTGATTTGTAACTCGACAACTGTGTTTTACTAATGTTCTTCATGAATGTCGAATAAATGTAAAAATAGGCAGTGCCTACCTATTAGACAGGATATTAATATAAATGAACCAATGAAATACCTCTTCTCTAGACTATATCGAACCCGGGCCACAATGAAGCTTGTCGTGGCAACATAGTCTGTTCTATTTGTTCCTGTGAGACTTCGCCAAATTGGGTCACATGTTTACCTTCACAGGGTATTGGGTATAATATAAGTACAAATCTATACCGCTTCTTACTCATAGTATCCGAAGACGTTATAAATACTTATCCTATTTATTTTTTTCTGATATTTGCAAATCTATCCATAATTTATTTTAAGAGGTAAAACGGATTCGAACCGTAGTACTTTTATTAGTTTTTTAGAGACCCAATATCTCCGGTATCTTTGCATCTATACCTACTTCCCTTGCCCATTCCCTTTATCCTCAAATTATAAGCTATCCGGTTCTTCTTTTGCCGTTCAGAAACCTCTAAATAATAAATCACAAAACACATCATGGAACAATATAATGAAATTCATTATATTCCTTCTTTAAAGCACTCTTTTATTGCCAATCGCGACGGTATAATGCTTAAACAAACAATTTTCACGACAATTACTCGAAAATATCACTCGTAACAGTTTCCTTTCATCTTTTCCGGCATCACAGGGGAAATGAAAAATAAAAACGTTATTCCCTCCGAGGAAATTTTAATTTAGCATAATAGAAATTCTTGTTAAGATCTTTTCTTTTTGAGTTCCTTGAATTTTATTTTTGTTGCCTTAGAAAAGTTCACTTTACAACATTTCGCGAATTTTCTTCGTGTTATCTGCAACTTTTTGCCTTTTGTCTATTTCCACGTCTTATTGAATGAAATTTCTATAACATATTGTCTTAAATATGTTGGTTCTCCGCACAAACTGAAATTATTCGCAAATTTTAATACCTACCCATATCACCACCCAAAATCTTAAAAATCAGTCATTTATCATGTAGGGACGCTAAATATTTAATTCAATTTTACTATTTGATACATGAAGAAGGTAGGTAGGTACAGTAGTCCGCGCAAAAGCTTTTGTTTTAAATTACTTATTAAATTGAAGACAGGGTGTACAAGTGGGCAGATCTAGAGCAACTATCAGCGTCCACTGGGACTGGCTTATGAATATATGTATTAACATCCACACTGGAGCATACCGGAGTATACTCTCTAGATATACTTGGGACTTGAAAACGGTAAGGTGCAGGTGCCTTACCGGTAAGTACCGGTACTTAATACCACCGACTGTAGATTTTAGATATATTTTATGGCACTTAAACATTCAACTCTATCTTAAGGTGATATAAATCTACAGCACTGGCAGAGATTACATAGGAGCGCGGCGGGCGCCTAGCTTGGCAAAGAAAATATAATGGTTGATAGGGGTATGTCGCGCGTGGAGGTCAAGTTTCGCTGGACTCTTGGATTTCGCTTTAAAACTAGTTTATATTGAACTGACCATAGCGCACGCCCTAACAAGCACTTGCCTACCTGTACCTGTTAGCATCCAGTTTACTTAATATATAGGTATTTGATAATTTAAAATACGATCGTGACCGGTATTCAATACAATACCGGTAATCCATCACTGGGTGTACCTATAAAGGAGTGTCGTGTTGGAAGTGGAGCGCCGGTGAGCGCTATTCCGGCTACCCGCATAATTTTCACATCTCCTTTAGCGGGCCGGCGCACACTTGCCCAAGGCAACCCTAGGTGCCTTTCTGATGTCCTATTTCATTAAAGGATCACTTTGGACATAGTGTTTTTTTATCCGAACATGCATATGGAATGTGGTCACCGCAGCCTATGAATGAATGCCAGCAAAGGTGCGTTCTCACCACATTCGTTCGCGAGCAACCTGCGCGTCGATAATTCACATCTAAAGAGAGCGTCTATACTAAAGTCATGCGCGCGTATGCTCATTACAAGCGAACGCTCCCAGTGACTACGCCATTCCTTCAGGTGAGGCGAGATCTCAAAGTCATATTTTTTATATTTTCGATCTACAGTCCACCATTTCATATTTGAATTACACAAGAAGCTACTTCCCCAATATCATATTATGAAGTCCATTGGTCGACCCAAATCAACAAAACACCCCCCTCCCCTCCACCTAAGGTCATCCTACACTAGTCACGTCTCAACTACTATAAACTTTGTGATTTGTACCTCCCCGGACTTTGCAGACTAATTCCACTGATGGACCCGCATCGGCTATTTACCCGACTTCCACAGAAAGAGGGTAATGTTTTTTTTTGGGTTTTTGGTTCTTAGAATTTTACTCTTCTTTCGCTTAGTGCAAAAGTTGCATTCGCATTGTTAATTGATAGTAACATAAGTATAAGTGGCCTACCTTTTACATACATACATATAATCACGCCTTTATCCATGATGGGGTAGGCAGAGCGTAAACAACCTAAACATAGGTCGTTTCGCCACGTCTGACAAGTTTCGAGGGTTATTCAAGATCGATATGTATATTGCTGTAGTGACAGGTTGTCAGCCCATCCCCTAAATTACAATATTGAAACCCTCAAATCCCTTAGCTGATTTTACCTAATTTTTACCTTGGTAAAAAGACTAAGGCTCGTATTTATAAAGCGATCTCAAGATTGAGAGCAATATTAAGTATGGATTTGACAGGTCATTTTGTACTGAAATGACATTTCTGATACGAACTCAAACTCGCTGTCACTCTTGAGAGCTGATTATAAATACGGGCCTTAACCCCACAGAAGAGAAGAACTGATCGCGATCCAGAAACCTTGTGTATGTATAAAGAGTAAATCAGCATAACCACACGAGCTAGATAGTACTAATATTAAGAAAACAAATCTTTTTCCAATGATAATATGTTTCCGATGTCTGGAGTAGGGTTGGGTTAGCCTTTCTCTGCTCGTGACGTAACGCGGAAAAAAATACTCCACGGGGTACGTGATCTCAGGGTTTCACCACAGTTTAAGTGAACAACAGTAAAACTGATTCATAAACACAAACGCACACAAAACATACACACAGAATCACGCCTTGATTCGGATAATAAAGAGCCCCAAAATTTGTTATTTCAAACAGCATTCAACTTCATACAATATGCGACTGAAATCTTTCTCATACAGATCAGATTTATAACCGTCTTAAAATCCGTTTTACTTGCGAATCGGTACAGAACTAAATAACGAGATTCAACCACGATTAAACTTATAGCTTCCTTCCTTCTACTAGGATTCCCTGTACTGTATTGGGGTACCAGGGACTTTTCTAAATCATCAAATACATAAGGTAACCTATGCTCAGCTCACTGTAGTAGATTTGTTTCTGTTTATTTCTTGTACTGTGGTTTTTACTGCCTTTATCTGATGGATAAAGAATTATAAGATACTTCCTCGTATATTTTATGTATGGACATAAAATGAGATCGATAGCTTTGTGAAAGATAGGTAGATATAGATCAGATAAACTGAAAAAAATATAACCGAAAATGGAACAATGATTAAAAACGAAAAGTGGAAGTATTTTTCACTAAAAGCAAACACTTCAACGAAGTACCTACCTACACCGCTGCTGTCCAATTAACTAAAAACTGCCAGATGGATAAAATTTACCGATTCAGCCGTTTCCATTTATTCCATTCTGAATCCATGTCATTTTCATCAAATCCAGATAGCTACTACATTCTAAATCAAAATAAACTCGGTTAGGAAACTCTCAAAGCGAAACCGCACTAGTGAACGAATGCTCTACATATTTCGCAATTCCGACATCCGGTGAAAAGCTGGTGAAAACTCAATTCAGAGTTCCCATTAGAAGACCACTTTGTCCGTGTAAAACAGGTTAAAATCCTGCAGTACACAGCTCCCATTAACCTAGCCGGCGGTGACCTGTGTAAGGACATGTAGACCGAGAGCCAGCTGACGAAACTTGCCTGAAAATAGGTGAAATTTTCATTTCATTGAATGCGGGCTGATGAAATAGGACCATTTTAATTTTTTGACCATAGAAAAAGAGTACATAAATATTAAGATTTTGAATTATAGACATTTTAATACATAACATACGTCTTATACTTAATCGTTAAACCTATATGCATAAAATTTATTATCTTTAGAAAGTTCGTTTTACTTAAGTTATACCAGGTAGCTAAGTTAATGGCAATCACTCATATTAATCAATATTTGTGCAGGATATGTTCTAATCGTGGATTATGTGCCATACTCACCTCGCTTGGATGGACGGCATGATGGCGAGTGTATAAAATGTGATATGATTATCACAGGGAAAGCAACTCAATTTTTGCGACACGCCCGGGAAGAATCCCATATCTTCCCGAGCACTAACTATTTCAACTCGACACCACAAAGGACTCTCACTCAACACATAGGATTATCTCTGTGCGGGGTAAATCCTTTTGTTTGTTTGTTTACGCTGGGCTCCTGGACTAGCAGGTTTTACTTAGTGCTCGACGAAATAAAGCGCTAGGTCGTAATTATGTTACGCCTTAAATCGTAATCAGGGAGCTTAAACGCAGCTTTAGCGGGGAGCCGCCATTTTTGTGCAATTTTGTTAGATTTATACGCGTAGTTTAGTTGCTAATTCAAAATTTATAGTGTTGCAAGGTAGTACAACTTTGAATTTGAAAACAATTTCAAACAAAATTGAAGCGAAAGAAGATATTTAATTTATCTAAAAGAAGTAAAAGAGTGTAGATATCTATGTTGTATTTGTTTTGACAAAAGTATAAATTAAACAATTTTAAAGATACCTTCATCATGAAATAATGCAAACGTAGTATTTCATTACGTAAATAAATCTGAAAGAGAGTACCTGTTTCATGAGGATTTTTAAAAATTATTCCCATAAAAAGAAAATAAACATGTCGGAAGCAGTCTTTAGATTTTCAATTTCACCAAAGAGACTAAAATTACTTGAAATATTTCCTGCCTAGAAACATCTTTAATACAATTTCCCGCGCATTTCTGAGAGCCTTCGAGCACGGATAGAATGTTGTTGTATGGAACGCAAACTGACCGATTCTACTAATATAATTAACACAGTTTTGAACCATAATTGATCAGATAAAAGTTTGCATTAGTTTTACGAAAAATCAAAACTTATTAGGTACATGAATTAAAGTAAAACACGGTCGTACTCACTTAGGAAAATTTGGTCGCGTTGGCGACATGTTTCGGAGCATTCGGAGCTCCTTTATCAAGCTTTTTAAGTTTAAATAGTCTAACTCATTACATGGTAGCTGTGCTTTCTTTTTTGTGCGAGTAATGTATTTTCTAAATGACACTAATTTCAAACATAATATCAATATTACATACCTTGAACTTGCGTGTGGTCTACTAAGTAAATAGAATAATGAAGTATTTTTTGGATCTATGTTTTGACTTGAGTTTTCCACGTACCTATACCTATTACCTGATCATCGACTCGCATGCATATTCATTCAGTAATCAAATCACACGAGTGTACAACTATACCAATGAATTTACATGTCATAATAGTTATTGGATGAAAGGTTGAATTTGAGGTTATATTAATTAAAAAGTTAGCATGGCGTGTTTTAGTAGAATCCTAGCGCTTCCCCTGGAAGTGTTTGGCCACAATCGGGGCACAAAGGACGCCGGGTGTTGTATAGCCTCTATTCTAGTATTTGTCACACTGCACTATTGACTACGAAGACCTGACAGGATTTGTTTAGCAAATGGGTCGTCGGGGCGTCGTTGGAGATAGTAGAATAAGATCTCCGTTTGACTGGCTTGGGTGGCTACGTCATTAAAGCAGTAAGGAATTGTGAAACTAAATCTTACAAGCGATTGAGTCTAACCTTTAGTATAGGGGCTAGAATCAGCCTTGAAAACCAAGATTAAAAATATAATTTTGGTCGGAAGGCTTTTATTATTCCTCAATAAATATTAAATCCTCAGTAGGTGTAAAGTCTGGTTCTCTTGGTTTAAATAGCGATCTAATGATGAAAATAGAATATAATTTTAAGTTAAACTAGTTTGAGTGACCCATCCCTAAATTATTGTAAATACTGTTTAATTTAGTTTTTAATTTGTTTCTTTGTTATTATTTAAATCTGTATGTATATAAATAAAATAAATATAATACATAAAAAAACATAGACATAAACAAACATAGAAAGTTTATAAGTATTCGGTACTTATAGTACCTATAGATGTATCTCAAATTTACTTCATCCAGTCCCCTAGAACAACTTTTTTAAGCTACGCCCTATTGAAGGGTGAAGTCTGAGTAAGGGGTATTGGGAGGCTGCTGAAACTTCTCAGCTCGAGGCGACGGCGTCTGCCCTGTTTTCTAACTTCACCATTTATTTATAGAACCAACTCGGGCAAAAACATAGACCACTTTAAAGTAGATTTCGCATTTCTATAATAAGTACTTATGAGTAATAACAAATCCAAAAATCGACCGCGGACAGGATTTGAACCTGCAACCTTAGAATACCAGCCATCGCCTTTACCAACTGTGCTACCTAGGTGATACTCTGGTGATCTGTAAATCTTCATGAGCGATGGGACAGTATTCCAAGATTGGTAAAAAAATTATATAACAAAAAAATATAATATTTAAATCGCGGTAAGACAAATATGAAATATTGGCCCCCATTCGGAGGATACTCGATATAACTAAAATTAAACCTTATCTGTCATTTTCTGACATGGGTCATGATCTGATCATGCCGTCCCTGCACTATAATTTTAATCCTGTTACCGTTGAATCGGGTTCATTGAGTTTAAAAAATACAGCAAATTAGTTATACCTAGATATTTCCTTTCTCAGTAGGACGAAGTCACAATCACAACACTTGTAGTCATAGTTTGAAGACGGTGGTTATGGTTTGCTCCCATGTTTACTCCATGTTTA
Organism: Scrobipalpa atriplicella; assembly: GCA_029255725.1. NCBI lineage: Eukaryota > Metazoa > Arthropoda > Insecta > Lepidoptera > Gelechiidae > Scrobipalpa > Scrobipalpa atriplicella. The sequence goes on from JARACY010002487.1 coordinate 28,212, forward strand.
CTTTTATTTAGTCTGTGGACGGAGTTTTTCCAACACCTTGAGCCGGCAGGGGGAAAAACTTCTTGGTTTTTTATTGCTCGCAGACTTTAGCGAATGATGTTGTTTTGTTAATGAATGTAAGATCTTGTAATAATTAATGTTTGTATCTTTGCAGGTAATTAATATTTACATATTAAATTAAGGAAGACCTAAGTCACTTTATAATAATTAAGCTGGTAAGTGGAGACATTTTTATTACAGTTTTTTTTTTTATGAACTGACTAATCACTCAGTCGAGGTAGCTTCGATTTTGTTTCCTAAAAAAAATAGCTTATTGTACCTACAGTGAATATTTTTGAATAGCTTATTGTACAGAGAAAATTCAGTGAAATGTCAGAACAATGAAAATTCAATAGCATATCATAACGAATGTACAAAATATTTGCATTCAACATCAGCCGCGTTTATTTAATTAAGCCTGTGTTTTCGAACGACACGATTTTATTTATAGCAGAAAATAAAGTTCAGATTAAATGAGAATATTTTCTAGAAATTTTTCTTTTGGAAGTTTTCATCCAGGACCATACCTATTCTCCCATACTAAGTGACTCAATGTTCTTTTTTCACATTTCGAAGTAAAGTTGTTCATTTTTACGAGTACCTAGATTCTTCGCTATAAGTATTATCCACAATTTATTGGACTTGTTCTTTTGTATTTTAAAAGCTCTATAATAAAGTCTTTTTTCAAGTGTCGATGTGCAATAGTTACCGCCCGGTACTGTACTGTAGGTACATAAGAGAGCTTATGAAAATTCATTGCTCAAAACGGGTACACTCGGGCATTGTTCATGTAATTTATGTGGGTATGTACAACATATAAACACCAATTTTATCAATAAGTGTCAGGCAGGAATAAAGTATACCTACAATACAATTTGTATATTCCTAGTAATTTTAAGGGAGTATTTTAATTGATATGACGGATGCCCGGAAGCCCGGATGGTGTAGTGGATAGGGTCGCGGCCTTCTGTGCAGCAGGTCGTGGTTCGAATCCCACCACGTACCAATGTGTTTTTCGAATTTCATATGTACGTTTATTCGGCGCTTTTTCGCTGAAGGAAAACATCGTGAGGAAATCTGCACACACCTACGAAGAAATTCAAAGGTTGTGTGTAACCTAATCTAGAATTGGGTCTGGTTTCCCTTCTGGGTTGCGGAGGTCAGATGGCACTCGCTCTGTGTAAAAACCAATACCCTCGTTCAATCCCCTAGATTAGGTAGCCGACCCCATGAAATACGGGAAAAAGGCTAGGAAGATGATGATTTTAATTGATATGACATTTTGATTGTGTATTTGGTAGAAAATAGAATTCCCAGAAGTACCTTTGATCCTACCTACACTTTGATCGTAGATGTTTCGTAGAATTTTGCTACGAGAGCTATGCCGTAGCAAATGATCGGAGGCAGGAAACACCCACTTAAATAAGACTAACAATAAAGTATTATTTTCTTATAACTAGTAAGCATTATTGTTTACCTAATAATGATATTGATATTGAAAACTGTAATATCGTTTTAATTTGAAATATAGTACAAACCAGAAAAGTACTCTAACTCAATATTTAGGTATTTTATTTTTTCTGAAAAGCATGATGTAATGATTGCCTGTAATAACTTATTTCCCGACCTCGACACCAATGTATTATTATTGCTTATATAACGTGTTATTATTTAGGTAAGCCTCTAATTTGATTCTATCCACAGATTACCACTTTATTATATTAAAACGAAGCACCAGATGTGTTCGGCGGCATTGGAAGTGTTAAACAGAGTCTAGACAGTGAAACCTTAATTAGTTTACTATAATTTGCCCTCAGCAAAATATTGAATTACAAGCAATATTCCTTTACTGAATCTTTAAATCTGCTTACTAGTTTTAACTAAATCTTGGTTGGCTACGGTTGAAAATAACATGTAATATATTAAAGTCAGTGGGAGTGGGTTCATTACTTTTTATATTAAATTTTATCTCGCTGTGTTAATAGTAAGGTTTTTTTTTATTTAATATATCTTAAAATACCTATATAGGATTTCTAGTCTAGACTAGACAAGTAAAATGGTTGTTTAAAATTTAGATGTTACGCAATATTTTATTAAATAAAAATATAAAAGATTTAACCGTTCAAAGAGCTTTCAGAAGGACATGGTAGGTAATTCTTTTGAAATTGGGTAAATTAAATTATTACAAATTAAATTAAACACTGTTAAGGCGTTTGATCATTCATCTAGGTATATCAGATTCGTATATCAGAAAAATCCATATGAAACGTAGGTATATGGATAAGTGCACAAGATGTCAAACAATTACTAGGACGGCCAAATCGAATACGTTTGTCTGTATGCCTATCCTTCAAGTGTTAAAGAAGGTTAAAGATGTGTATTGCGTATTACTCATTCTGTGCTCAAATCACCCCCAGTCTACCCTCGTGGCACCAGTTTTCCCTAGTTCTGCTTACGTCTGCCCCCGTCTGGATTCTTGCCATATCGTACATTCACCGTCGATACACCTTTAACTGTTGTTTGTCTGCCTATTCTTCAAGTGTTAAATTCGTGTGTATTTCGCATTACTCATTCTGTGCTCTAGTCACCCCCAGTCTACCCTCGAGGCGCCGGTTAGTGGCGCCATGCTTCCCTAGTTCTGTTTACGTCTACCCCCGTCTGGACTCTTGCCATATCGTACATCGTATATTCACCATCGATTGTGAAATGCACCTGCATGCATTTATGTAAACATGCAACTTACATGCAATAACGTAGTGCTGAACGATGTACCTGCGTAACGGAGTTTTTAAGTTAGAGTGGGTTTTCTTTATTTGTAATATTATCACATCAGTCAATCCAAGTCTCAATTTACTGGTCTCTGTAAACATTAGTGGCTTATTTACTCGTGGCGATAAGGCTAGGGAGATGATGTAATAGAAGTCCCTTGTTGGGCGCCAAATTAGGTGGCCGTGTGGACAAGCCTATAGAAGCTTCAATATTCACGGACTTTCATACTACCTTCCATCCCCTCTTTCACCCCCTTAGGAGGGGAATTATATAAATACTTTCTTATAGCGGATGCCTACTTCATAATTTCTATCTACGTGGCAAGCAGCCTGATCTGTCCAGTAGGTAGTTTAAGCTGTGCGTTGTTGATCAGTGAGTCAGTCACCTTTGCCTTTTATACATTTAGAATTTAAATGAATGGCATAGTGAAGCCCAATAAATTTCTTAATTTGTTATTGCTATTTAGCAATCCACGCGATGGAAGTACATGTAACTGTCATATATTGTTTACAACTTGGCACCACATGTCGCCTTAGTGTCGGCACGTGCCGCGTGAAACTTGGCGGTCGATGGACGAAACACAACCCTTGCGTAAATCAATATTTGTTTATACCGAGAGTAAAAAAAATTGATGATCAAACTTAAGGGTGCGAGCCGAGAGATATACCAATAAAATTGAAAAACTTTCCCCAAGAAACATAGGTCGAATTAGAAAAAAAAATGGCTCCCATACAAAATGATTCAAGCAGCTGGCACCTTTGTACGGAGGGTATTTTTTCATATTTCGACCTATGTTCAGTTTCATGGGTAAGTTCAGAGTTCTTTTCTCTGTCTACGTTGGTCAGGTATATTTTTTTACATCCGGTATAAAAAAAAACATTATGGTGGCGTTCAAAATAATTTAAACTACGAGTAATAAGCAACAAGATATTTTTAAAATATAAATTAGCTTATCTTACTTCGTAAACTCAGTTTCAAGTGTATATAGTCTCTAACGTTATCTTTACAAACGCCGTCTGCTTTTTCAGCTCGTTATCAAAGTTAATGAGCAAAACTTAAATAAACTTTCGTTTTGCCATTACTAAGGTATTACAAGCAATAATGATGCTTCTAATTTTTTATAAAATATGATCTCAGTAACCAGATTAATCTCAATTTTTTATCTGTAAATCTGTGTGCATGGATTTTGTGGCATGTCAGTTTCTCTTTTTCGTATAAAATAATTTAAAAATCATTTTAAGATAGTTTGTTTCAATCTGGTCTTATGCCTTTATGGTCATACCTTAGTGGCCCCTTGATGTGCTCCAAGCTTTGATTGTAAATGATTATGTGTCAAATGGGTGAAATATTAAATATTTCTCTGTGACAATACAGACAGAAGGCAGAATCATTAACAAAGTTTCCACTTTTAAAATGTTTTAATATGTCCTCGGAATGTTGGCAGCATTGTGAACTTCATACATGTTCGTGGTTGTAATAGAATTTGCGCCAACGAGTTTTATAAGTTCCGAAGTTGGCAGCAATGTTCATCTCTCGTCTCATTTTCGCGTTATTGTGGCAACACTGTCAACTCGTGTTATGTGAAATGGCAGGATCTGTGGTTATGTACTGTAAATCTGTGCTATTTTGAGGTTATTTACTTTCCTTGAGTTGTGTTTACGTTATTCAGGAGAACACGATCCTTGGGATCCCTTTTTGAAGCCTCTCGTGTCTCTTGGTAATCCAATATACTTTAACCACTTTTACCGCGATATTTTTATTTACACGTTCTCGTAGTAGGTTAAAAAACACGTAGGTAGTTTGATATCGGTCCTAATTCTTTGAATATATTTATACGCTCTTTCTTGTTGATTCAGACATTTGAAGGCAATCCATTCTGTTCTACTTTTTAGAGCCTTGAGACTTGCCTTGGCTTCGGTAAAGGAATAATATTAGGTACTTAAAATAATATTACTTTTATCAGAATCAATTTATTCTTCACCATATATAAAGGGTCTTACGTAAATTGTTCAATATCCAATAGACATCCAATTAATTTGACTTACTTACCTACTATGACGCTATTGACGCTATGCTATAACGTGACCCCGGCCAATAATTTTTTTGATATTTAAACTCATGCATGTGACATTGAACCATAAAAATCGCTATTCAAATTCGATAAAATGAGCTAAGTAGACTTTTTCTATTCCAAAGTAAATAAAAACAGTAGTGCTACCATTATCCTTCAGACATTTTATGTTGCCAGACAAAAAAAAAATCTGAATCATTCTTTTGAAATCTCAAGGATAGGGTGCATTGAGGCAAAAGATACACGAGCCAAGGGCTGAGGGTCGTTCGGAAATGTTATTCACAGCTCAAATTATTCCTTTATCGCAAAGGTTTTCTTTGGGCACGTTGTAAAGCTTTTTGATATAGATTCAAAGTGTTTTTATCTCTCGGTCCGTCGAGTATAGGACACTCTATGTCCGCAATCGGTGGGAGAGGGTGATGAGACGACCAGTATATAATAAAGGATAGAGAGAACTTACTTTTTTAAACGACTCCAAAAAAGGAGGAGGTTCTCAATTCGGTTGAATGTTTTTTAGGTATATATATATAAAAAAAAAAAATAGTAGATATAAATGAAGTATTGATATTTTGGATACATAGCTGATTCAACTTGTTTCAACGAAGTCATTAATTTTCCGTTTAGTCCGTTGCCAAGCAGTTTTATGTGTTTTGTAGGTGTTATTTCAATGCAATCCTTTTTGAGGATCTGTCACGGTTTTATGAGAGTGAGTTTATAAATAATCTCTATTGTACTACCAGTGACATCACTTACACGATCATGTAACTGTAGAATTTATTCCACGCCTTTTAAATATTTTTTATTATTACTAATAGGCAACCTAAATTATTCTATTTACGGTAAATGTTTTGTAAAAAAAAAACAACATAAAGAGAATGTTGTTAAAGAGAAGTAAAGCCGAAATTGAAGTTGAAAACAATTTCGAGCGTTCGAAACAAGTGTTACTAACAACACCATAACTCAGGTAACGCCAACTTTAGATCATTATTTGGGAACGTTTTATAACAATATTTAATGAGTCTGTATTCTTGACTCTATTCGTGACAGACACAGACTACAATGGAAGATGTAACTAACTAAGATTTGAAGCAAGAATTGGTTTAAAACATTTTTGCCGCCCTTGTCTTTTTTTTATTTTGATAAAATATGTCGCATACTGGCCATCATCACCATGTTTTATTAGCTTTTATATTTTGACCCGGAAAGAGTTTTTTTTTAAATTATGTTTCTATCATCATTCCGAGTCCAGTATAGAAGTAATATAGAATTTAACCACCCTGTGTGGGTGGTGTAGGTGTGAGCTCTGGTCTTAAGTGTCGGTAAGGAAGCAGCATTTGTGTGGAAGTACACTTGAGAAAACGTGGCGACGGCCTGGCCACGGGGATTACTGAGTTTGCATGCCGTAAGAGAAAATGTTTATATGCGGACCTTTAATTATAGACGATTTATAGCTTTTCATAAGAATAGACTTTGAAGAGTTCATTTTAAAGACCGACGTGTGGCCACGACTCATGTTAAGGTTCAAATTAACACCGGGAACTTAATTCACTAGCATAAATACAGACATTTCATTGACAGACTAAAGTTCCGTGCGATGCGCTAACATGATGTCACTTCGTGGTACAACCAGATGTGTCTTCCCGGTGTGAAATAACTCAAGGATCTTAAACGTCGGCTTACCGGTTTAAAAACAACTTATAATGTAATATAGTTTAAAATAACGAATGGAAATAGAAATAGATCAACGATCATTAACGGAACACGTTCATTTTCAAAACGTAATTTTTTTTTGACATAGTAATAAAAAATATTTATTTGTCCACAACGCTAAAATAAGTGCAATATTTTTTTCCGTAACGTTCTTACAAGTTTTTATCGCTACTTTCCTGTTACATTATTATCAAAGGCAGCATTCATAAAATCCCCATAAATTAATTTAGGTATTTATGAACAAAAAATACGTAGAAAACGTCTAAAGAACGAGACAGTTTTATCTCGCTGTGTCGTTTCTTCTTACACTGTGGCTGTATATCTTGTGTCATTATTATGTATTCTGCGCTTGTGTTTGATCGTCGGCGGAAATTTAAAACCGTCTCGATTCGACGCGTTCCAACTGAAACCGATCTCGAAAATAAATAGCGTTTTCGAGTAATTTGGCGGGAACACTCAGCGATTGGATTTCGTCGCGGATCAAGTATAAATTGCACACATTTGCTTGATCTTATTTTATGGGAACGATTTTTTTACCGACGGAATGATTGAGTCTACATAAATCGTTTTTCCTTTTTTTTTGGGATGTGTTTGCCTTTAGGTACGTCCTTACTGAGAGCATTCGTTCGTGAGCAACATGATATAGAGGTAGTATATAGTATATCTATAGTTTTTTTTTTTTAATTATTATTAGAAAACCAACGGCCTAGGCCAATAATAGAGGTTTACTAGGTTTCCCTAGAGTAATAAAATAGACGCATAATGTTTATTAGTTTATTATTCAGATAACCAATGCACTCGCATGTTGTTCGCGAACGAATGCTCATGCAAGTTTTGGCTCTAATCTAGACCTGTGATTAAGGCAGAGGCGGTCGACGATATGCAGCGAGCTAAAAATTAAACTAAGCTTTAAATTAAAGTACTGCGGCATTCCCGTAGCTTAGACAACAGTAAGATATGTATGACGTTTTTTTGGTAATATTTTTTACTAATTAAAGTCTGTTTTTTTCAGGTAATTTAAATACTACTTACTTATGCTGAAAAAGACTTGAGTACGCATAATGAGCGCATAAGGTAAGATTTTTTTTCCAGCGCATTTTACACGTTAACGTTTTTAACAGCTGTGGAGTAAATTCTCTTATATTAAATTTTCTCCGCAACATAAGAATTCATTGCTGGATTTACTTGTGTCTTCACAAATTGCGTCTGAGTTGAAAAATGTCTTGCTTTTAACTCTAGGGGATGAATGCAGGTTAAATGATCTTATTCAGTCAACTGTCTTTAGATAAATGCGCAGAGGCAAGGATTTATTCCAGTAAATTTATGTTCCTCGGGGTGTGCAAGGGGATTAAACGATTTCGCTGGTTGCAATATTGTACTCTCATTCTGACGTGTGGGTTGTTGAACTACCCACTCAATGAAGTTTGGTGTAAGACAATTTGAACCGCTTAAGATCATGTGACGTGACGTGGGTTGCGTTGCGATCGAAACCGAAAGCTCTCAGAAGCAGGGAATTATCTTATTTACCCGACTACCAACAAGTCTTCTAGGTCTTTTAGCCTTTATTGATAATAATAAAACAACAAATTCACTAAGTGTGTATAAACACATGAAATGCGGATTGTGAGCCCAAGGTTCTAACGGAACGTAGAAAGCTACAATAACAATTTGATACCGCCACTGAACTACTATTATACTAGCGTATATGGAACAGCCATCACGATCATGCGACATGTCCCAAAAATTCAATAAGGCGTCCGCACGAATTTCGTCCGTATTTAATTTTAAAGGGTTTATATTGACGTAATTACTTATAAAAACTTATTCTATTTATATTAATACCCAGTGCGACATGTTTCTAACTTGTGAACTCTTTTTTATAAAAAAATCGAGTCAGACCACTAGTATGAATATGAGTGCATGCACACATATTAAATGGGACATAAAGTGCTTGGATGATGTCTGATTTTATGTTGATGGTAGACATAAAGTTCTTTCTTTCATTCTTTCAAAGTTCCTAGAACTTTGATTAAAGAACCTGTTGACTTTTGCCAAACTCAATCTCATTCGTTTTAGTTTTTCAGGGTTTGACGAAGGTTACACGTAGGTAGTTCTTTTAAAAACACGAGATTTCCAGTAAGTAATACGTAATTTCCGAGCAAAACACTGACAAATCGGTTGAAACTTTTAAAATGAGCATTCCACTTTACGTAAAATATCCAAGAGTCAGGCTGTACAAATGACATTCCATTCCGCGCAGAAAAATGCGAGCTTCACACAAAAAGGGGTGTCCGGAACGGAACGCTCTTTCTGTTATTACAGTTTTTTTTTTATTTAGGAGTTCCGTTTCGTCCCACATCATTGTATGGATGACGAATGACTGGTCTCTTTTTAAAAGGATTTTTTTAGTGTTGGGGATTTCTCATGCATCTTTGTAGAAATAGTTCTCCATGTTATTAATAGCTCACATAATTTGTGAACGTTATATTTTTCTGACGTCGATTTTATTTAGGTATAGCTTCAAGAACTACCCATAGCCTTCACTTTAGATGAAACCCCATAAAAATTGCCATCTTACTTTTTGCGTTGTAGGTAATACATGATTGCAGCATATTTCGTGATCTATACAGTAGGTAGGTACATTTGGTGACAACTCCAGACTTCTGTGATAAATTGTCTTTCTCTGAACCAGGACATGTAGTTTTTCTGTTTCTTGCAATAACTTCGAATGTACGTGTCGGAAAAACTTGGTCGTTTCGGTCGTTCCCCAACAGCGGGCTGACGGGGCAAGTTTCAGAGTATTTTGGAATTACGCGTGAGTTGGCAGATTTTTTGTTGCTGCAACATAATAATGTTTTGGAGTGTATTAGAGAAACAAGCATTAGGGGAACGAAAAAGAAATAGGTGCCTTTATAGATTACAATTTCTTTGAATACTTAACTAAAATAATATAGTTTGTCAATATACATATAGATTATGCATGGAAGCAGCTTGAATTTTCTGTTTTTAGACATTCTGTGTTTTCGGTGTACTCCCATCAAGTCCAGCTTCAATTTTTCAAACAAAACCTATTTGACTGAACTCTATGTTTTGCCAGTTAGTAGTTTGCAACAGTAGGTACAATACAATAGCAAAGTGGAGACAATGACCGTCGGCCGCAGCCAACGCACGAGCACGCGTGTGTTCCGCACCGCCGGTCACCGCGGCCGCAGCTATCCGCCGGCACTGCACGCGTCACCAGTGTTTACATTACTTTTGAAGGATTGGAATAAAAGGATTTTTTAGAACTTATAAGGAACTTTGGATTTTTTATTTTTTTTAACTACCTTTCTTGGATTCCAGGATTTAACCTGCATATGTCAACAAAGAACTGCAGATTTGAAGCTGCGCTGCGTTAACAAATACAAAATCCGTTCGCCACCGCCCTGATTCTTCCAGTAGGTATGCCATGCGCCATAGGTGGTTATTGTATATGTTGTCATAATGTCCCTGATCAATAACGCTATGTTACGTCACGGTTCCCGCGGGATTAGGTACACGTTTGTCATGTTGTGTTGTTACTTTATACTTATTTTCGAACAGAGGCAAATATGAGTCTGATTCACATTAGGTATTCATGTGATACATACGCGTATTTGCTATTTTGCCACCTCCGCATTTATTTCGGAATCTGTTCATTGAACAAAATAAAAATACAGAACTAACTGATAGAACGCATTTTATTAATATTTTGCGGTTTAAAATATATGGATTTAGGTGTATATTGGGAACGCACGGGATGTAGCAACTTACTATGTTTTTGAAAGATTTTTGTGAAGCTAAGTAGGGTTCTCCCAAATTCAGCGTATTTTGCATGGAGTAAATTGTGTAAAAGATTAAGAGTGTGAACTGTAGATTTATTACATAACCAACAGATGTGGTGCCGCGACAGAATAGCACCAGGCCGTTTTTCCCGAGGGAAATCCCATCGAGGAACCAAAACCAGTCATAAGAGTGAACAGGCATCTTCTGGGTGAGCTCGCTCCATCGTCGACTTCGTCTCTGTCGCTTCCGACCTAGACTGGAGTCAAGATCAAACAATGTTATTTTTTTTTAATTATGTTTCGGCATTTTATAATGTTGTTTTTTTAATGTTGGTTGTGTAATAGCTTTAAACTACTCAACTAAGTACGAGTATAGCGTGACAGAAATGCATAAATATCAATACTGGTAATCAACTTGTTCATCAAAACTTATAAATAAAGAATTTCTTTACAATTACTGTTTATGAGCACGCTTCACTGTTCAATGACTTTAAACTCACCTCATACGGACCGAATCCATTATACATTTAAATATGCACTCTACAGTTTAAATAAAACCTCTTTTAGCTTGTGTCGTCATCGTCACTCAGAGGGTAGTACCACTGTGCTCCAAAAATCTTGTTGGTATAAGATATTTGTAAAATAAGTAAACGTTTTTTGTAAATAAAATTATTTAATTGTTAAGATTAAACGTAGTCCTGTCACAAATTACCTATTCAAATACAGACCTCTATACGAGACTCTCTTTGCCATACTAAATCAGTGTTTTAGTATGGTGAAAATTATTTCTAGATATGTAATTTTTCTTAATTCAATAGATCTCAAAATTCAAACAATTAGAGTCAGCTAGATAGATCAATGCCAAAGCTATCAATGCAATCGAATTTTTAGCGCGAAAGTTTTTTTTTTATATATGTGTTTGTATTTGTATTTATTTTTTATAATTCCGTGTAATCTAAGAGGGGTCGTAAATAGAATCAATAATTTCTGTTCCTTGGAGATGAATATTTTTAGAACACAGTAGAAACACCCATACACTCACAAGTAACGAATTTGGTTCGTCACGATTCTGAGAAAGGGATACAAAGATGCAACTTTTGGTTAGAAGGGAAACATGCAAATTGATGCGCCGGGCTTCGAACCCGCGACCTCTCGACAAAGCGCAAATTAATATTTCTCCCACGCCCATACACGTCGGAGTGATGGGTGTTGGCAGATCATTCCGAGCTATGGGATTTTACATCGAATTGTTTAAAGCACCTGCAGTAAAAAGTGCATTTCATAACATAAATTTTACTGCTATGTCTCGAAATTCTCATTACAGCGCTGCATTGTCAAATATTTCATCACAACAGAAAATGACATGACTAAAGATATCTAATCATAAAAAATAAGAGTCTTAAAATGTACAGCACTTCTTAAGTCCCCTGATATTATGATTAGGTATATAGTTTTAATGTAATACCACAGATTCAAGTCCCTAGATTATTTACCTAGTAAATAGAACCAACACGTAATAAATAGTAGTATATTTTTTATTATCCAAGTAAACTTTAGTATCCAAGTATAAACATTGTAAATGGTAATGCTTACTGACAATAGATTTGTTTACAACGTTGGTTTACAACCTACTTCTACCTATAGACCGGTTGCACCAAATCGGGTCGTGTGGTTGATTAGCGGAAAATTGTAAGTTTGCCAACACTGGTACAGTAAAGGGCGTTAAATTATGCACATCGGCTAAGTTCGGCTTTGTAGAATTTTATCTCTTTCGCTTGTACAGCACAACAAATTACAAACATCACTGTCTCTTTTCATCTTCCATGCTGGACTGGGAGCTATGGGAAAACATAGAATGTGCCAGCTGCATCTCCTCCCGGGCATGCTGCATGTAAAAATCAGCTAAGGGATTAGAGGGTTTCAGTATATTGTAATACAGATCTATCTCAAGCAACCCTCAAAACTTGTCAGACGTGGCATTACGATCTTTGTTTGGGTCGTTGACTCTCTGCCTACCCCGTTAGGGATACAGGCGTGATAGTATGTATTTATGTAGGTACTGTCTCTTTTTAAGTGTAGATGTGTAGTATTTACCGCCCCGTACTGTAACGTTTCCACCGGTCCAATACCTCCGATCTGAGGAAAGTAAGAGATGTGAGGCGGAGATAAGTCGACTGGTTACGATCGAAAGTGGTCCGAGAGCTGTGCACAGAATAGGTACGTAGTTTCCAGTTGAGTGACCGGGCGTTATCAAAGATGAAATTATGTAGATATGTACGTTTTGGACTTGGTAAAAATATAGTTTTGCATAAAAATCATATTTTTGGATTTCATGGTGTATAATCGGACTAAAAATCTCCCCATTATACAGACAATCATATTTTAATATCAGGAAAATTAAGTGATTGCCGTAAACGAAATCAGACCCTTACGATAGACGATTCTTACCGAATTCTCACGAAGTTTTTGCTCCATGCATTGTAAATACAATGTTGGTTGGAGCACAAAATCCATGTCTATAGTTTTTAAAGTCACAATTTTACACCACATTCGTTTCAACCACATGCCGATTGCCTTATAAATCGCGCTGCGGTCAAAAACATCGTACGACCAAGAGCTAATGAAGAAAATTGGTGCAGCACATGATAATAAAACTCTGACTGTATCTAGTTTTATTCATTTCTTTTTTTAATTTAATTTAGTAATCTAGTATTAATAATGATATCGTTTTTAGTCTCAATATTTTTGTCTAGAGGTTACATTTAGTTTTTATTTAGCTGATTTTATAATGAGAACTCTCGTAACTTCGGTCGCGGCAATAGATCTTATTATAATTTTGTTGAAGCTCTGCCTAGCCATTAAGAGATAAAGGTGCAACTATATGTAATTTATAGCCAGCCAGAAGATAGCCTTAGATTTTGTCGAAATCTATATTCTTAGAATCAAAATCTATACTCTTGTGTTTATTATTACCATTCCTAATTTTCCCTGTGAACTTGCCCTTACGAAATACTCATAATTTTAGAACATTATAAATTGTTCATAAAGACAGTTATTTTTGTATAATCGTAAAAACTACTATTTATTTCTTTCATCCCAAGACCCATGGGCTCTGTGACTACAATTTTATTTCACTCCGATTACCAGTTTTGTGGTCACAAGACACAGATATTGCAACCTGAATTGCTTTGTTCTGTTATTTCTGAACGGAATATGTTATGATTGATATTGTGATTTTACTATCATACATATTCACATGTCAATAGCAGTATAAACCTATTCACCGTTTTTGCGGTTTGTAGTATTCATGTTTTGTATTACGGTAGTAGATGCCCGCTTTAAATTGAATCTTCTGTTGATAATCGAACGTACTGCTTGTACTAGCTGCCTCTTAAACTAGATAGGATAGTTTCTTCTTCTCATAATCCACTAACAATATATTAAATTATCTATTGATTGCTATAAAGCTCATATATTTTTTAAATAATTTCATTGTCATTGGTTCCGAAAGTAGGTATATATCAGTTGATTCTTCCAAGAATCAGTACCGTTATCTTTTCAAACCAATTTGTTTTCCCCGTAAACATTTCGTGGAATTTTTCTCGGCGATTCTGTTTCCAGTCGCAATTTCTTGACAATATATCTCTAT
>JARACY010002488.1:0-42246 GCA_029255725.1 Scrobipalpa atriplicella
GCAAATGTTAGAATGAAAGTATGTCTATTATATTATATACCTACGATAATTTGCATTTTTTTTATGGCGCCACATTCTTAGCGAACTAGAATGTTAGTTAGGTTTTCCTAAAAAAAAAAAAAAGACTGCTGTTAGGAAGTAAGCCAAATCTACTGCTTTATTCGCTGTCCGTATTCAAAAGTCCGTTATACTAAAGTCCACTGTAAGACACGGACCTACCACAATTGGTAATCGCCGTACTCGCACTCTCGCCGCTCTCTTGCTTTCCTCAATTTTGAATAATAAAAAAGTATTGCCTAGCATAAATTTCTAGAGCTTATATTCCAGGGGCCGATTGGGACCGGAAAGTGCCCGACAATCGTTCGTGGAGCTCATTTGGGGCCGGATTAAGAATTAATTCGCCTGGGGCTCAAACGAGCGCGATTAATTTCTCGGGAGAACTTGCTTGGTGTCGGGAACTGAATTATCGTGGTAGAATGGACACTTTGAGTTTGGTTTTGAGGTGGTGTTGGAGGAAGTTATTGTTTTGAAGACTTAAGTTGTTTTGTAAATGCTAAATAAATTAGAGTGCACGAGGAAGGACAACATTTTAAATGAATTTAGAATGTTTAGTTTAGACAAAGTTTTAAAAATGGAGATAATCATTTACAGACTACTTTTAAAACTTAACCATGAAGATGTATCAGAAGACTTATTTATAACTATTATGATTTTGTATCGATTTATGTTATAACGAAATCCGTTTACAGTTAAGCCCCTGTTGGCATTCATTTCATCTTTCAGGGTGTCACTGCAGACAGACAAAGAAAAAAACAGAATTCAGTGAACATTCTCCATACAAGGCACATAAATTACTATCACTTTCAATTACATTCTGTTTCTTTTCTACTCTACCATTTTCTGTTCTGTGCCAATTTCGCGGTTCTTGCTCAGATGAGGCAGATTAGCCCGTTCAATTTCGACGAATTGAATTTTAATTACATTACGTAATTCGATACGGATGGAACTTGCCGGTTGAAAAGAATTGCTTCCTCTAGTTCAATCTATTTCAGATTTTAATTGCGGCTCCAATTGGATTAAATCGTATAATTCTTGAACAATATCTATTGAAAATCAAAAGATCTCGCTATTTATTTAAAACTTTTATTATTTACCCTATGATTTTTACCTACCCTTTTTAGGATTCCTTACCCGAAGTGTAAAAAACGGTCCCTATTTCTAAGACTTCGCTGTCTGTCTGTCCGTCTGTCACCAGGCTGTATCTCATGAACCGTGATAGCTACAGAGTTGAAATTTTCGCTCCACTGTTGTCCGTCCGTCTGTCTGTTAATGTAGCAAAAACATTGTGGTTAAAAACTTTGTCACCAGATTTGATAATGTCGTCCCAACATCAGACAAGATAGATAATAGAAAAGTTCAATACACCCCAATACCGTGTGTTACTTCAATCAAAGGCAATTATCCGGTTAAAAGCGCTCTTTAATTACGAAGCTGCTTCCTAGCCCTGCTTGAGGCGCCTAATTATTTGCGCGAACTTGCACCTCTGAAACTAAGCCTCAGTGTGGATGGATTTATAGTTGCTGGATATGGCACCACGTAATATTTTTTTTTAAAGTCTTTTTTTTTCTCCCTACTGATTTCTACAGTATTCCTGACAAGAGAAGCAGCTGAATCATTCTATATGATTTCTATTACTCCCAGTTCAGCATGGTAGCTGTACATACGGGTGTAAGGGACAGCGTACAAGAACTGATAAGGGGTTGCTCAGTTAACAAAAATATTTTTTTTTTGTAGGAAATTCTTTCAGGAAATGAATTTTTCGGCTATTCCATACAAATTGTCTGATCAGGGTGTTAATTTTTTTTTAGGGCGAAGCTTTCTTATTTCCTGAAAGAATTTCCTAGTGAAAGTTGTGTAGTTTCGTTCACTGAGCAACTCCTATCAGTTTCTGGTACGCTGTCCCTTACAACCCGTATGTACAGCTACCATGCTGAACTGGGAGTAATAGAAATCATATAGAATGATTCAGCTGCTTCTCTTGTCAGGAATACTGTAGAAATCAGTAGGGAGAAAAAAAAAGACTTTAAAAAAAAATATTACGTGGTGCCATATCCAGCAACTATAAATCCATCCACACTGAGGCTTAGTTTCAGAGGTGCAAGTTCGCGCAAATAATTAGGCGCCTCAAGCAGGGCTAGGAAGCAGCTTCGTAATTAAAGAGCGCTTTTAACCGGATAATTGCCTTTGATTGAAGTAACACACGGTATTGGGGTGTATTGAACTTTTCTATTATCTATCTTGTCTGATGTTGGGACGACATTATCAAATCTGGTGACAAAGTTTTTAACCACAATGTTTTTGCTACATTAACAGACAGACGGACGGACAACAGTGGAGCGAAAATTTCAACTCTGTAGCTATCACGGTTCATGAGATACAGCCTGGTGACAGACGGACAGACAGACAGCGAAGTCTTAGAAATAGGGACCGTTTTTTACACTTCGGGTAAGGAATCCTAAAAAGGGTAGGTAAAAATCATAGGGTAAATAATAAAAGTTTTAAATAAATAGCGAGATCTTTTGATTTTCAATAGATATTGTTCAAGAATTATACGATTTAATCCAATTGGAGCCGCAATTAAAATCTGAAATAGATTGAACTAGAGGAAGCAATTCTTTTCAACCGGCAAGTTCCATCCGTATCGAATTACGTAATGTAATTAAAATTCAATTCGTCGAAATTGAACGGGCTAATCTGCCTCATCTGAGCAAGAACCGCGAAATTGGCACAGAACAGAAAATGGTAGAGTAGAAAAGAAACAGAATGTAATTGAAAGTGATAGTAATTTATGTGCCTTGTATGGAGAATGTTCACTGAATTCTGTTTTTTTCTTTGTCTGTCTGCAGTGACACCCTGAAAGATGAAATGAATGCCAACAGGGGCTTAACTGTAAACGGATTTCGTTATAACATAAATCGATACAAAATCATAATAGTTATAAATAAGTCTTCTGATACATCTTCATGGTTAAGTTTTAAAAGTAGTCTGTAAATGATTATCTCCATTTTTAAAACTTTGTCTAAACTAAACATTCTAAATTCATTTAAAATGTTGTCCTTCCTCGTGCACTCTAATTTATTTAGCATTTACAAAACAACTTAAGTCTTCAAAACAATAACTTCCTCCAACACCACCTCAAAACCAAACTCAAAGTGTCCATTCTACCACGATAATTCAGTTCCCGACACCAAGCAAGTTCTCCCGAGAAATTAATCGCGCTCGTTTGAGCCCCAGGCGAATTAATTCTTAATCCGGCCCCAAATGAGCTCCACGAACGATTGTCGGGCACTTTCCGGTCCCAATCGGCCCCTGGAATATAAGCTCTAGAAATTTATGCTAGGCAATACTTTTTTATTATTCAAAATTGAGGAAAGCAAGAGAGCGGCGAGAGTGCGAGTACGGCGATTACCAATTGTGGTAGGTCCGTGTCTTACAGTGGACTTTAGTATAACGGACTTTTGAATACGGACAGCGAATAAAGCAGTAGATTTGGCTTACTTCCTAACAGCAGTCTTTTTTTTTTTTTTAGGAAAACCTAACTAACATTCTAGTTCGCTAAGAATGTGGCGCCATAAAAAAAATGCAAATTATCGTAGGTATATAATATAATAGACATACTTTCATTCTAACATTTGCTTTCCGCAAAACTGTAGGTATACACTTATTTAGGAAATAATTTTATCCATTACTGGTAAATATTTCACTTGTAATAATATTCCATTAATAGTTATAGTTACTACCGTTCTAATTACAGGCCGTTAAATATAACTTAGCTGATTATGAAAACAGCCAAGTTAAATTGCGTTTATATTAAAGCAAGCTTACATAGGAGAGGTAATTTTCTTAGCACATAATATCCAACATATTTACCAACTTGGGATATTTTGCCAACGCTATATCAAGGTAAAGATGTGCTGATAAGTTCAGATAGCATGAAGAACTTTTGACTATCGCCTTTATGCCTATACAAAGAGAATATTAACTAAAGATGTAAATCTAAGAATGATGGAATCAGATATTGGTGCTAATTCAGGACGCACTATTACTAATTCTAATTCTTAGTAGCGCTGTCACTTTCTTAAATTTGACATAAGAACAGGATAGCAAACAAACACGTGACTTTGACATTTTTAATTTGACGTACGGCGCATTAAATAAGGAATGACCATAGAGCGTGCTCACTAATTTTACTTAATTTAAGCAGTCTTATGTCAGATAAGAAATGTCAAACTCACGTGTTTGTTTGCTGTCCTATTCTTATGTCAAAGTTAAGAAAGTGACAGCGCTACTAAGAATTAGAATTAGTAACTGGACGGCGTGAATTGAGGCCATTATCTTAGAACTATGATTGTTTAGTATCTTCTCCTATAATAGGATCTGGAATAGCACTCTTCTATGACACGTATGCAATGCACTAGTACTAAAGTAAAACTTATTCATAACACTATTAATTATGAAAAAAAAACTACTTACTTGTAGTTTCTTTTGGTAACTTTAATTAACACGCTTTGTTGTGAACCTTCTTAGCTCGGATAAAAAAAACATAGGTCAAGTTATAATGGTCGGAGTTACCTGCAGATTGTGGCTAGCCCTCCTAATTAGAGGAACCTTCGCCAAGTCTGCAAGTTAAAGGGGGTTGAAAATGTTTGCTGAAGGAAAATGTTAAAAAAGTACATAGTTGATTTATTGTATTTTTTTATATTACGGAGCGCAATTAGTCAATTATTAAATTATTATTATGCTTTAGATTGGTTTTAAGTACTCAGGTATTATTGTGATAGGTATAAGGAAAATACCTTGCTCAACGTTTCGACTGAGATGCATCAATCGTAGTCGCGACTTGTGCTGACCTCCAAACTTCAATATGAAGATGGCACCCCATGATGATGACGAATCTTGTCTAGATAGTTACGTACATATTTTATTATTTTCTTTAAAATACAAGCAAGCAAAGAAATACCAAGGAATGGCAATAATAAAATCAAAAAATCAACCCAACCTTTTTGCTCATTTCATATCTCAAGAGGACTAACAAAAGAAACATTTTGTATGGAGGAAGACGTCGGGTTATCCATCAGTCCAGACGGTCCCAAAGGAATCTGGTTCTAACCAGTTATCCGGTCGAATGAACGGGATTTTTTGAATTCCGAATGTAAACCTTTTTGGACTCGCTGACCCAGGTTTGTTTTGCAGCCAGTATTTTATTTGAATTTTTTTTTATGTTTGTTTTCAATTGTTTGTCAAATTTCTAGGCTAACTTCACGTAGAAATGGATAAAGTAGATTTGACATGAATCGTAAGTGTACCTAAATGTAGTTTTAAGATCTTGAAACCATTGCAGTTTTCATGTTGAAAGCAAAAGATTTTTATTTTAAAAAAATCAGATACGCATTAGAAAAAAAAACATGCAAAATAATCTTCAATAGGCATGTTGACAGGGTGTCTAAAAAATTCAAAACGTTGATACTTAAAACTGAGGTCTAAAATACTGTGGATTTGATTTAATAATCGAGTTAAAAATATAGAAGTTATTGATTTGAGTAGTCAATATTTACCGGAGGAGTGACGTCATAACACACTATTCTCATACAAAAAATCGTTTTTGACATTTCATAAAAAGTTGCTGATTTGACTAGTCTGAAAGTAGCGTATTATGACATGTTATGACTGTAGGCTAAGGCTACTAGATACGTATCGTGCCAAACGAACGTCTAAAAGAAATCCTCCTTTTCCTAAGGGCGTAAACGTAAAGATAAATCTGCTTCGAATCGCCCTTAACGAGGGCCAAGGGATTTATTGGTGATTTAGAGAAAGCTAATGAATTAAGCGGCCCTATATTAATACTGTTGAAACAAAGGTTTTTTCTTTTATCAGAATTGGTAAGAAACCTAAAAGTTTTAGTTTTGTGATAGCCCTTTCTTTATATGTATCGGAAACCCGGTTGAATGATACCCTATCTTTTACAACTATATGCTTCGTTATTTAATTTTTCATTCTATTCATAAACAATATAAAATCACACTGGCCCTCTTAAATTAAAACAACAGTTCAACAGTTTAGAGGATTTTAGAAATTACTGTAGAATGTATTGAATGGATGAGTACAGATCCATGTACACAATTCCAGCACAGCCCATCAACTCCTAAATTACAATAAACTAAAACTCTTTTATTCCCTTGCTGAATTTCACAGTGTGCCCGGGAAGAGAAAACAGACAGTTTTTCTTCGTTTGTAATTAAAAATAAAAGCAATTTTTATAAATAAATCTTCGATATTAAAAACCTAAAATATAATTATCTTTAAAAAAGTATCGGAGTAAAAAAACTGCCAAACATTTTCTCCCCTAACATTGCCCAAAGCTCTGGAACATTAAGAGCCCTTTCCTTGTTTAATTTCGTTAGGAAGAAATTAAAATGTGTTTGAGTAAAATAACCTGTTTGATATAATTTTATACAGGAAATTGGTAATATTTTTTTAAAGGTTAATTATAATTTACAAGTACCGTTGAAAGTTAACAGCTTGGCCTTTATTGGTAATAAAATAATTAATATTTGGTCCTAAAACTAACTATGATATTAGAGAAACTACGGATGAATTTTATTACTTCCAATTTACAAAATATCATCTACAAATATTTTTGTCAAATAAATAGGAAGTTCACCTACCAAATAGCCGCAGCTGCCATTAACTTGCAATTATTTTATTCACTCAGAAAAATTTATTTAACAAAATCAGGTAAATTTAACCGATTCAATCAATTTATTAGGGCTCAGTAATTTTTTTTATAACACATTTGCTCGTAAAGGGTCTCTTACTACACCAATTTCAATATTGTATTGTATCTTATTACGTACTAGAGCGTAATCGTAATGTAAAATGCACGAGTGCTGTAAAACACACGAGTTTTTTTTTTTAATTAGGTAAAACGCACGGTTTATCGAAGGTACTTTTTTAAATCTTAGCAAAGAGTTTTTATGGCAGAAAAGTGGTCAACATTTTATAAATAAAATTAACTTTGGGAGATAAAGTGTAATAAAATAAACATTTAATTCTTTGATTTAGTTAATTTTTACAATAAATTACAACCATTTATCTGTAAAAAAATAAAAAAAATATTAAGGCGGAAGCCACGTCTTTTTCGCATGCGCGAATTTTCTTGCGTCAAAACTGGCGGCGCGTCTTGCGAAAAAAACAAACGTATGGGAATGTATGGGAGAGGCCACGTCTTTCGGAGAGAGGCCACGTGTTTCGGCGACCGGCGGTGAAAATTGCGAATGTCAAAAAAATCGCCCGTGCGTCTGCCAAACATCTGCCAAATCAGTACGGTTTTAGGGCTGCCACTTGTATAATTTTAGTTTTTTTTTATCTCGTCACGGAAAACGTTTTTTACTAACTTAATAATAGTTAGTAGATATGTTACGCACAATCCCCGAAATCGCTCATTGGCCGGAAAAAAAGGATCATTTCGCGGATTGGCAAATGCAAAGCGCACAATCCCCGAAATGTCCTTTTATTTCGGCCATTGAGCGTTCTAAAACGATCATTGATGATCATTCCGCGGATTGGCAAACACGAAACAGCCAATTGCCGAATTCGGGGTTTGGCAGGTATGTAAAACGACCAATCCGCGGAGTGGTATTGACAAAATGCCAGACCCCGAACTACATTTAAAAAAAACGATGTCATAGGTCGTCGGGTCAACATGGGTCATGTCTGCGGGGATGAGTTGTCAGTGCGAGGTTAAGTTATCAGTGCGGGATGAGTTATCAGAACGAGGATGAGTTGTCAGTGTGGGATAAATTGTCAGCGCGGGATGAGTTGTCAGTAGGGAATGAGTTGACAGTGCGGGGATGAGTTATCTGTGTGGGATGAGTTGTCAGTGGGGGATGAGTTGTCAGTGTGGGATGAGTTGTCAGTGTGGGGATGAGTTGTCAGTGTGGGGAAAAGTTGTCAGTACGGGGATGAGTTGTCAGTGCGGGGATGGGTTGTCAGTGCGGGGATGAGTTGTCAGAGAGGGGATGATTTGTCAGCGCGGGGATGAGTTGTCAGTGTGGGATGAGTTGTCAGTGCAGGGATGAGTTGTCAGTGCGGGATGAGTTGTCAGTGGGGGACGAGTTGTCAGTGTAGGATGAGTTGTTAGTGCGGGGATAAGTTGTCAGTGTCAGACAACTTATGATGCGCTGACAATTTATCCCGCACCGACAACTTATCGCACTCTGACAACTCATCCCCGCCCAGACAACTCATCCCACACTGACAACTCACCCCGCACTGACAACTCACCCCGCACCGCACTGATAACTCTTCCCCGCACTGACAACTCATCTCCGCCGACACGATCCATGTTGACCCAACGACCCATGACAGCGTTTTTTTAATTTAGTTCGGTATCTGGCATTTCTTCTATGCCATTTCGCGGTGTGGTTGAATCAAAAACTGCTCACTTCGCGGGCTGGCATTTCATCAGTACCACTCCGCGGATTGGTTGTTTTACATATTTGCCAAACCCCGAATTCGGCAATTGGCTTTTTCGTGTTTGCCAGTCCGCGAATGGTTGCTTCAAAACGTCTGTTGTAAGATTTTTCTCTAAAGAGCAATGGTAGCAATTCGTGGTTAACTAATAAGTCCAAACCTGTCACTTTCTATCATGAGGGAAGAGTATGGGATGGCAATAATTTTAGTTGAGATTTAGTTAAGTCGTGATGGTTACGAATCGGGCCCATTGTCTGTATCAGGTTCTTTGTTTACTTTTATTAGGATGTTATTTGTGTGCAATAATAAATGATTAAATATATATATTTTTAATCCGACTTTTGCACCGTGATACTCAGAATAAAACCTCCTTGTACTGGGTAGTTCTCCTGATTGACGGAAATTTCTGTCAATGTTCCGCGATAAAAACATTACATTAGAATAATTTTACAGCTACAAGCTTTTTAATGTGAATAGTAGGTATATAGCTTTTTGTATGTGGGTCACTTATTTTTAAATGTTTAAGTTTTTATGTTATAAATAGTTAAAAATTTCCGTTATATAATTTCAGTTGGAGAACTACTACGCTGTGATAAGATTGCAAAATATTTTCACCTGGCAGCCCTAACATGTTTTGACCATGAGTCCGTGCCAAATAACTTTGCGCGTGAAGAAAAATGGAACTAATTTTTCCAGTCTCCAAAGTGTCATGTTCTAAAGACACTAGCGCCATACATAACCGCAAAGTTATCTGGCACGGACATGGACAATATGTTAACAGGACTGAGCTCCGGCAACAAGAAAATGTGCCGTGCGAGATAGCTAGATGTGAACTCTCTGTCCCTTTTGAATAAAGGAGACCGTTCCAAAAGTTCCAAAACCGTATACCGGGGTAATATCCTATGGTGCACTGCACTTATTACCGTAATTCTGCTAGCAGTGGACCACCAATCAGACGTTAGCAAAACAGCAGTAACAAAAAATTTTATTTGAAGACTTTCGCGCTTTGCACACATATTTTGCAACCATGAATTGCTACCAATGTTGAACTTGAGTTATCGCCTAAATTAAAAAATAATACTGAAACTCTCGAATTCCTTAGCTGGTTTTTAAAGTATATACCTACCCAGGAGGAGATGCGGCTGGCACATTCAATGTTTGTTTGTTTGTTTGTTTAAAACCGTATACTGGGGTAATATCGTATGATGCACTGCACTTATTATCGTTATTAGGTAATTAAAATTTATTTTTCTGGTATATTTCAAATTCTGCTAACGGTGTGTTATTGCATGCAAGTCCGCTTTCGTGATTGACATTCAAGTCCAAAAATAAACGAATTTTGATTTGAAGTTGCTCAAGCTTATTTAAAAGCTCATTTGCGGCGATATATAGCGGGAGTCGGCGTTATCTAAAATAGAAAAGAGTAAAGTTTAAGAAAGAGATAGTAGAAAGATTGATAATCAAAAATGTTGACTAAACAATATTTTGTTTTATTTGTTACTGATCCTTAGCCATACGGTTACGGAACAGTCTCCCCTAGTTGCATTTATTTATTTTTATGTATGATAGTTGCTTTTAATTATGTTTTTTACTTATGAAATGAACGATTACAAAGGGACAAAAAAATCACGTATTTACGAGTTCTATCTCACTCGACTCGTTTTTACCCGACTGCGCAACGCAAAGGAGGGTATTGTGTTTATCAGCCTATGTATGTATGTATGTATGTATGTATGTATGTTTGTTCCTTTGCGCCACTCTAGAGACCAAACGCGTGGGCCGATTTTAATGATTTATACGTCAATCGATTCGTCTTAACCATGCGAGTGTCACTGAAGATATTATTTTGATCAAAATTAAATATGGCGACAAACAGACGCCATTTTGTGAAAAATAAAAAAAACAAAAGATGGCGAACTATATTGAGTGGGGTATCATTGAATAGGTATTTGAAAATCAGTTAAAGGTTTCTTACGCCATTTTTCGTTTAGAGTAACCATTTAGGATTTATAACGACTTAAAGTTTGCTATTAATCTTTTCTCGAGTTCAGTATATATCTTTATCCAAATAAACATGTTAGTAAGTTTGGGCATTAAAAGTAGATTATACTTTTTTATTACACTAAATAATTTCGATCAATACTTTAGAAGATATCAAATGTTTTAAAGTTAAGCGCAATCGGAAAAATCCTACTCCTAGAAAGACCACTCTAACTTGATCCTCAATTATATTGAAGTTGCTTTACACGAGCAGCTCACTTTATGTTGGTTTCAGCCCTATCCACTACACCATCCAGGCTTCCGTCTCAGTATAACTAAAACTAAAAAGTATTAAATAAAATTTTAAATTAAAAAATCAAAAACCCAACTGCGTAGGTAATATTACTTACTTAATTTATAAAATTTACCTTTAAAAAGATAAAAACAAGTAGGCATATTTCGATTTATTATCCATTGACTAGTATTTATGTCCTCTTGCTAATTACATCAGTCAAACAAGTTCATCTGCAGCAAAATCTTACAAAAATCTCGTGCAGTCGGAGGCTATATTATGATTTAATTGTAAATACCAACTTATAGGACAAATTGCCTCCGACTGCATGAGATTTTTGTAAGATTTTGCTGCAGATGAACTTGTTTGACTGATGTAATTAGCAAGAGGACATAAATACTAGTCAATGGATAATAAATCGAAATATGCCTACTTGTTTTTATCTTTTTAAAGGTAAATTTTATAAATTAAGTAAGTAATATTACCTACGCAGTTGGGTTTTTGATTTTTTAATTTAAAATTTTTTTATATGATAGCTCTGGCAGACCATATTCAATATTAAATACAAGTTCATAGGGCGTTACCTACACCCTATGAACTTGTATTAGAATGTCAATTTTTTATACCTAGTGCTCAGTCCTGTTAGTAGCAATAAGTCCATGGTTTTGACATGGCATATATTAGACATATATTGACATTACGTGACATGTTTACATAAATTCGCGCATTTGGTCGCGGCTTCTTAGTACAGGAGTCAACCTAGCGATAAATCATGACCATCGAAACAGATGAAACGTATGCATGGAGTGTGGCAAACCTTAATGAAAACTTATCAAACGTCTACCAATCGAAATATAATCGAAATAAAAAAGTATATAGTTCGTAAATAATGTCTCCTTCATTTTGTATGTGTTCCAATTATGTACATCAAAAAGTTAAATTGGTAATCTACTGGATTACAAACAATAAATAGGTATTGTTTTGCTATACAGGCATCATTAATTCAAAATGGTATCATTTATTTAATATTATCAAAACTTTAGACAAGTGTATCGGCATCATGCTCTTGGTCTATATTGGTCATGGCCTGTCAATTTAGACGCCGCCGCAGAAACAGACGCCAAAACAGACGCAAAATTTGCCGCAGAATCAGACGCGCAAAGACGTGGCTTCCCTGTTAGTTTATTAGTAATACTGGCTGGTTTTTTGTACTTTGTATTAAAAAAAAAAGCGCTGCGCGATATATACTAGGTAATCTGGGGTACGTTCAGAAACGCTCGATCGATCGAAATTTAACCTGGTTAAAAATTATATTGCCCGTTCAGAGACACCTGGCAGACGAAATTTCGACTAGGTTAATTTTTATCCGGCCCGTTCAGAGGCGCACCGGAAGTGAGGTTTTATCTGACAGCAGCTAAGGTGCACGTTCAGTGCGTCCCACTAGTATAAGATTCGATCGGTATAAATATCGAACTGGGTCGACTGAACGTACCCCTGTGGACGCGCGCATCGCTAATTTGTGAACGAGTAAAAATTATTCCTCGCTTATTTTCTTTTCGCTGTATTGTTTTAATTTTTTAGCTATTTCCTCGCAAATATGTTATAAAACGTCGTACGACATACGTGCGGTTTGATAATTACAGCCTCTGCTTTCTTGTAGCCCTCGCCTACGGCTCGGGCTAGCAATATCGCCTCGGCTGTAACTATCAACGCACCGCACTTGTATCGTAATGTACTATTCCTTGCCCGATCTATCCCAAATATAATTAAGTTTAATTATTCGATTTTTCTTTATTAACTGTTTCTTTAAAAAAAAAAATTGTTGGAAGGGTTCCCCAAAACGGCCAAAGCGTCTAATTAAGTTTAATTAAGAAACTACTAATTTTTCAAAGTGGAATAATAAAGGTTTCCTACAGCTTGTTAGAAAACTGCAAACTTTCAACTTAGTTATTCCACCATGCGCCCTTTAGAATTTAAATAAAAAAAATCCTAAGTGGTTAGACAGCTACCCACAAGTTCTTAAAAGCCCCGCCCTTGCAAAGTGTTCACGAGCATAATGATGGTATGTTCCCGTTTCGCCCATGCATTTTTCCTGGTATCCTATCGTCTGCGCCACATTATGCATCCACACGCCGAGCAGTAATGAAGTGGTTGGTGAATATGCGCGTATTCATGCCATCATTATTGTGTTTCGAAGAGCGTAATGTTTCCCAAATGATGCACGGAAATGGGGCTGATGAGAGTTTTGAAGCTTGTTTTATTGTAAAGTTTGTAAAAGCTTTATACTTGTTACTAAATAAGTAAAAAATGTAATCATTATCTGTCACAACAGTCAACTGCTGGACATGGGCCTCCCCAAAATTGGGGGTATATGCCATACTCGCCACGATTGGCAGGCGGGTTGGTGAGCGCAGTAGAAGTTTTCCATTCACAGGGAACGCTGCTGCCCATTCATTCCCTGGATTTATCCTTAAGTCGCCTTTTACGACACCCACAGGAAGTTACGGGGTGATGCTATTCTAACCCAGAACCACTCATAAAAATGTATAGATAAGATTGTATACTACCATATTCTATTTTCTACCTAAACAACAGATAATTGCCCTCTGAGATGAAATAAGTGTCGACGCATTTAAATTCAAGTGCTTTCCCCAATTCCCGAAAATTAGACTTTAAAAACACTTCCCGTATCTCTTAATCTCAAATTACAAAGATAGCAATGACAAATATTTTCAATTTGAATTGCTAAGCTAAGAAGGCGTGTAATTGAGCCTTTTTTGGAACGAATAAAGAGAATTTTCCGGGAACAAAAGGCCGTGGGTGTAAATTTTGTGCTTAAACGTAGCTGGAAACGTAAAATAATAGACCGGCCAGCAATAAATAAACGTAATTATATTAGCATCACACCCTTAACATGTTCTATGCGCGAGGAACTCCTATTTTGTACGAAACTTTTAACAATAGTAGGTAGGTAAACTATTAAACACTGATCATGATTGCATAAAGTATTTTTTTTTTCAAACGAGAACACATTTTCTGTTTTATGTGTCTGTTCACAATCTCTGTCAATCTGTTCACATGATAATACTGCTATTAAAATTATCCAATTATGTTTCTTTTCAAAAATATCTTTAAACAGAATAAGGCCATCAAATTATGAATTCCAAGATATAAAAATTAGTTCAGAGATCACGCATGATGTATTGTAGTAACCTGCTACGGCGGCGTAGCCTTTGCTACGAAATGTGACGTAACATTTTTTATAAAAGGAAATTATATGTTTTATGAAAAAAATACTTTCAAAGGTGACAAACAGTAAATATTGGGTACTTTACTACTCTGGGTACATACATTGAATTGATTAAATGAGAATATTGAGCAGTAAATGTGTTAGCAAGACGAGGAAGAGAGTGTAACATACACTTGGGTTACATTTCTTGCTTATGTGCAGTGAGGCGTAAAATATGTAGGTCATTACATAAATATGCTGAAGGTAATTAGTAATGTGCGAAACAAAATATTAATATGTTCAAATATTTTTTTTTTATATACTATTCTTTTTATTCGCATCATTATAAAATTATTGCTCGTACTCAATTATATCAAAATAAAAATTTTAACTTTAATAATCCTATCTCATGCTTTTGAATATATTTTTTTATATTGCAGCCAACTGTTTGCAGTTTGCCTGCATCTAGCTGGCATCCTGGGATTTTAATTACTTACACGTAAAAGACATAAGCAATTTTTTTTTAATAAATTAGAATCTAATTATTATGCTGGCAGGTTCTTGTAGATTGGCGAGTGCAGCTCAAAAAATTTCTCTATCTCTATCAAAAAATAATAAAAACCAAATGTCGAAAGACATTCAATATGAATTCAGCACTGATTCTTCAGGCGAAAATATGTAGATGTGTTTGGTTACGTCTGATATATTGATGATTTTAAATATGTTGTTTGTTTCACGCGAAATTTGGCATATTTTTAAACGACTTCAAAACAAAAAGGAGGAGGTTTTTTTTATATAAGAATTATAATTATGTACATTTCCTCACGCCTAATAGATTGTATCAAACAAAAACCGATAGCACAAATTAAAATTAAAAAAATTAAAACTTATGCATCTGAGCTGGAAGATCTTCTGAAGACCTGGCGGCGTCATCAATTTTATTTGGGAGCGACATAATAAAAATATTTAATTGGCGTCAAATTATCAAGTTTAAATTAGCCCTAATTAACCACCATGATAATATTTCTGGGAAATACCAATTACCAAGTCAATCTAGCGGGAGTGAATGGATGCGCAAATCTCTTGGGAAATTCCCTCATCAGTGTAACACAGTCAGCTATAATTCACCAATGAATTTGGTTTAATTTATTTTCGATTTTAATTTTTCATTTCAATTTATTTTGAGGTAATAAAATATTTATTTTTGATAGTACGCATTAAAAAAGATCTTTCAGATGAAAAAACTTGCGACTCTATTGTTGTGAACAAATGTAATTTTTACAGCGTTCAGTGGGTAAATTTTGAATGCATGACATGCTTCTTATAATATTAGGTATGTATAGTACCTATATCAACTTAAGACCTAGCTAGATATACACAGTCTTTACCAAGTCACCCCAATGCACAAAATTTTTACGCTGTGCCAACGTCTTTTATATCAAAGAAAACTAAATTTCCTCATTTAGCCGCGCACAAATTTCGCACGAAAGCCTCGAATGTTCCCTTGGCAATATTTAGGCTTAAGTCGGACTTTATTTTGTCAAAATATAATTCAGTCGTGCCCATCTTAAGAAAAGTCTCCGACGAACGGTAACATGATAGGTATGCTTATTTCTCGTTTTAATGAATATTTATTCGTTTGGAAAAGTAATTCGTATTAAGTTTTCGTTTTCATATTTAAATATATAAAAACTATCCACACTCCTCTGGAAGTTGTAACGATACGCCTTCACGTTTAGGCGCATCGTCACCCCACAAATATAATATTTCTTATAAATAACTTGATTTGATAAAAATTATCTATTCGTAAAATTATAATTCATCAAAATCGATTTGAGACATTTTGAATTTCGTGCCATTTCAGACGAAATCGCATCTGAGCTCTTATTGGTCAGATAGTTGTATGACCACCGCGAGAAGAGAATCTGCAAAGTAAACAAAAGTTTACATACTTTCAGATTAGTACTTAGTTGAATATTGTTCGAAAAATAACGATCATATTCATAAATTAAAATAAACTTGAATATAGTATTTTGATTATTCAAATATGAATCAATAGCATTCAGAAATATACTTGCTATTTTGTTAACAATATTGCTTGTTAATCCATTTAATTTAAATATTAACCATTATAAAATGCGGTGTAAATATTTGTCAAATTATAATAATCATCAAATACCATTAACATTAAAACGAAACAAAAATAATGTAATACAAATGACTGACAAGTTCATTCATCACTGTCTGTAAGGATTACAGTACCTCTCCGTGTTTATGGTGTATTGAGAGTGGCGGAAAAAGGAACTAACTAGACCGTCAAGATCATACAATACAAAACTTCTTGTTCCATGTACATACATAGAATCGCAATACAAAATGACCCTAAGATAAAAACTCATTGTATTACGTGGAAGGTCTATGGTTGTTCGTATCATATATTTGATATTTTCTCCGACATGCAGCGCCACACTAAAATTCATGGGATGGAGCTGGCACATTCTATACGGAATTGTTGCGAAATTTGATCAAACTTCTGATTAGATAAATAGTGGGAAGTAAAAAATAATCAATTTAATAATTTTCGACTTAATTTCTCATGTATTTTACGTAAAATCCTTAATTTTGTAATAAATGGGAAAAGCGCCATCTGTTCTCAAATTAGAATACTTTTAGGGCTAGCCTCCTAGGCTGTCTTCAGGTTCGAATCCGGGAGCCAATGCTATTGATTCGTGGAGGGTAGTGTTGGAAAAATCTTGGATGAGATTGTTGCCGTCCCTTTTTGTTCTCTTATGAGCGACAGTGACAGGTGTGAAATTCTATTGGTTAAGTCATGATTTTTGTAACTACAAATTGCTACCATTGGTTATTACTCGACGAATTATAAAAGTTTTGATTCATTAGCGATTTTCAAGTATTCCGTGGTAATCGTAATTTTGTCGGTTTACATAGACGCTTTCTTGGAAAAACATGCGGTTGTGACACTTTTGGAAAGGCGCCGGGAGCGACGGTCGCAACTTTGAAGAGGCTTCTTGGTTCCAGGGAAGGCGACGGATGCTGGTGGTGCCATGGTGTCTGCAGCTATTTATCTGGTCAGATCTTTCCTTATATTTCGTAGATACAGAATATAACAGTGCAATATAAAGTTTTGTAATCGCGTAACGTAAGAAAAAGCGTATGAGTATTGAGTGTCGGTACTAAGCCGTGTCTGCCATATTTGTTTCCTAGTCATTGTAACTACATAAATGAAATTCACATTTTTCACAAGTTGAATCTAGTAGTATGTTGTTTAAGATCTGTGATATTCTGGTTCTACATATTGTCATGTGTTTTTGCTTATCTCCGAGTACTTCTACATTTTTACTTCGGATTGCGAGTTCTACCTACGATAATTTTATGTGTACATTTTCAGGAATTTTCCATACGTTTTATTCTATTGTATCTGTGTGAAGCTGTGATTTAAGTGTACCTATTTTTAAGAAATTATATTTTGATTGAACGAAAATAAAAGTACGGAACGGTAGGTAGTTATAACCACGACGTGCGGGTATGGAACGGTAGGTAGTACGTTGCGCGGCGCGCTTTGCCTCGTAGGTGCATTTGGTTAGAGCCTTCGGTACTCATAGTGCGTGAGCTAGATCGTAGGTTCGATTTCGTTTAAATTATTTACACTTTTTTCTGCGTGATAGTTTCTCGTTAGGTCACGGGACTGCGATATAGTTGTTGGTTATTTTGCAGAGTAGGATTGTTTCAGGATTTTGTGCGTCGGAGGGTACGTTTTGGTATGACGTTATTTCAATAGGTTAGTGTAAATTTGAGCGATAAGTTGACCTACATTCAATCTGGTATGTAAAATAAAAGTTCGGAGATTAATTTAAAAAATGTAGTCGCACTTATTCCTCCATAGCAAATTCGGTGGTGTAGTAGCACGACATGTCGATATCCAGAAATTATTAATCTTGTTGCGGAACTTTTGTACTACTTTTAAGCTAGTTCGAGTCAGACGTGAGAAGCGGTCACCCATCCATCAGCGGTCACCCATCCATTTTAAATCGTACAATTTTTATTAGTGAGAAATAGTTTCAAAAATAGTTCGAATTTGTTGATACATTGTTCTTAGATTTACCCTGCAGATATTTGAGGCGTGGTTTTAGATTATTGTTAATTTGTTAGTAGTATAGCCAGATTGTTTTGGATATTGATATCAGAATTAGGTGTACCTACCGGGAATTCGACGGATCTTCAATATAGGTGGACATTCCGGGCATGCGATGGATCTTCAAGAATATTAGGTGTACCTACCGGGAATTCGAAGCTTCAATAATATTAGGTGGACATTCCGGGAATTTGGCGGACCTTCGAGAATATTGAAAGGATACTACTACTGATAGGAACGGATATTATTATTTTAGATTATTTAGGTACTGCAGTTCCGGTTTGATTCAGAGACGTCGATGTTCCAACCAGAAGGGTGACAATTACAGTTTTGAAAAGGTAATATCTACTTTTACTCAGTATTTTATGTTCATCTACATATTTTGACTACAACTAAATATTATTCAAAATTCAGAAATGCAAAGTTTAATCATCTTTTTATAGCTAATTCAGGAAATATTTAATTCCATTTTATGAATATTTTCTCATTAGAAATTTTTATCAATGACATTTAAGTAACAGTTATCTAACTAACATTTTAAACGGATTTAGAATGAATGTCATATTTAGATTCTAGGCCATACTAAAATGCCAAGCAGTGGAAATTTTAAGCATTTAGAGAGTTACATTTCCGTAACTTTTATTCGTATAAAGTTGTTTATTGTTTTGATATAATTTAACCAAATGTTTATTACCAGCCTTTTACATTTTTATACGGAGTTGCATAGAAAGTTTGCAATGTCAAAAGTAATAAATAAAGAAGTTACTTTTATGAAGGTGATGTTGGATTTGAGCTTACTAGGCCAAGCTAGGACAAAGCCTTAATAGTTTTCTCTAAATAAAGAATGGGAAACTATACAAGTACAGTTCGATTCACCATTTCTTATTACTTAGTTCATGGAAACTAGGTTTGACATTTTTAAAATACAAAATTGATGTTACTTTTTAGTAGAAGGTTGAAAATAAATATTTACCTATAACTTAAAGTAAATTCTACGAAAGTTTCAAATATGTTTTGCTTGCAGTAAATTCTCTTCATATATTCATAAATTCTCTTCATATTTTCATTCTCTTTTATTTTGAAATAGATTCTTTCTAACTTTGTAATGGAAGATTAATGTTGTTTGTTTTCAAATATATATTTTCATAGATTCACAATTCTAGTGAACAAGTAAATCTAGATGTCGTGAATTCATTTGTTCCATTAAACTCAGTAAATGTAAATTTAAAAGAAATCCTGATATTAAAATCACAGTAAAACTAAAGTTACCACTTCATTAAATACAAAAATGAAATACATTATACTCAAATTAAATTATGAATTAATGTGAAAGGTTTTCATTTGGAATACCTAACCATACACTAGGTTCAGGAACAAACCTAGATTTGATGGATATACCCTCTTGTCCTTTTGTATACTTAGTAAAGTATGACTAGACTGACTGACAAAAATATTGCATTTTGACTTGAATTAAAGATACTTCCCCTCATATCAGGATTAAATATATTGGAGGAGCTCTGTCCAGAGTCTGGCTGACGAGGAGCACTGCACGGTGGCGGGAAAGGGCGGTGCCCCGGCTTTACCAAAAACACAAAAATGCTGTTATAGTTTTATCTTGTTTGAAACAGCAAATTTCTTACAATATATTTGAATGCTAAGATTATTAGTCTTCCTCACCCTCTAAAATCTTTATTGTTGAACGTTTACTAAGTTTTAGGATTATTTTTATTCTATTCATCTTCATCATCACTTTTGAACATTTGCTAAATATTCGGATTATTTTTATTCTATTCATCTTCATCATCACTTTTGTAAGTTTAGTATTTTCTATTCTAATTAACTATCATTAGGCAAAGTAGGTTATACCATTCGAGTCATTAAAGTTCAGGGGTTACAACAGCGGTTCGCAACTTTAGGTCCTATTATACTACTAGACGTTTATTTGGCCAAATACTAATCTCATTAAATTGAAACCAATTCTGTTACTTTAAGTTCTTTCTTTTCCTCTATTTACAGTGTCTTCAGCCTTGTCCTTGTCCAGCCTTCTGGGAATCGTGTCTGATGGATCCGTGCTCTACCAATGATTAGCGTCACGTTTAAGTGTAGTTAATAATAATTTCCTTGAAGTGATTTTCTTGCAACTGAAGAATTTTAATTAAAGTTTTCGTATCTTAAATTTCATCTTTACATTTACAAAAAATCGTCCTTTAAATTTTCAACATTTAACTTTTCTTAATTTCCTTTTACTTCTCTTTCCTTAATTAGGGTTTTAAAAAAAAATAGGGCTAGGTTAGGGTAGGGTAAATGTTACAAATTGGTGCCGTGACCAGGATACATCGTTTTTTGTATTACTACGGACTTAAATATCTTGAAACTATGATTTTTGTGTCATTTTATTTAAATTTTGCTAATGTTCCTATTACAGTTGACTACATTTACTATCATTTTGACGTTTAGATTAGAGAGTATAGGCTTACAACACGTTTATTTTGTTTTTGTGTTACTAGGATTACAATTTCATTTCAACGTAGAGCACGGATCTTTCCATTTTATTTCAGTACCAGAATCAGAATTTTAACTTGCTGAGGAATTGGTTTCAGTTTTAATTTTACGTGGTTATTTTTGTAACCACAAATTGTTGTTCGTGAAAACGGAGTGACAAGAATGGTATTTTAGCGTATTAGGTGTTATGAATTTTATGTTTTTATTTATATTTTTCCAGGGTTGTAAATTTTTCATGCGGATTGTTTTGAATTTTTAATTAACTTGTTTACGTTACCTTAATAATCATGATTTTATTGTTTTACACTGCCATTTACATTAATATGACAATACATTTAAAAAAAAAATACCTACAGACAATATGTCTAATAAATTGGGGGTCGTTAGTAAACTTTGGGGGTCGTAAGAAAATTATGGGGGTCGTTAAGTTATAAAAGTAAATTTAAGTCTTAACACACTTCCATGAAAATAAGTTAGTGTTCTTAAATGTGTAATTTTAAAAAAAAAATTTAAAATTTTAAAAAGTAACCTTCTACTTAAATAAAAATGTCAAGCCTAGATTTCTTAGAACATTCCTAGTTCTTTTGAGTATTTTTAGATGTCATTAAAGATAGTTGAGTAGCAGAAGTACACAAACGCGAAGTTTCAATTTGAAATTTAATCGTATACGTCTAATTAATTCAACAACATCATGCTTCTCATGGTTATTGTATGTTCAATTAAGAAATTTAGTGTTGCTTGTGTCAAAATTAGGCTATATTTTAAATTTTACAAGGCAACAAACAAATAAGTAAATTCAGTAACGTTAAATTACAATTAGTTTTTCTGATTTGTTAGTAAATAGCATTTAATCAAAGCAATTGTTTTCGGTTTTAATGCTTAATTTTGGGTTTTCTTTTGCCAAAATTTAAAACTTATGAGTTATTTCTGGTTTCTGTTGCAAATACTTACAATTAATTAGTTATTTTGTTTATTTGCTATTTTATTATTTTTATTCTAAATTGATAAAACGTATATTTACTTTCTATGCAACTTCGATAATTTAGCTGAATATTTATATTTCATTCTTTCATGACGCGATTAACTTATCTAAGGTTATTTGAATCGGCTTAAATCAAATAAATTTTTGATTAAGTTAGTTCCAGTGCCAATAAAACCAACCAAAATTAACAAATCATTTAGTTGTAGTAGTAGTACATGTACAATTAATTAGGCTTTGCATTCATTAGAAAAAAAAAAAACATTTACATTTTATTCAATTTTATAGATTTTCAGAGTTCATTCGTAAACGTACGATGAGATTTTCTAGAGCTGGTTTATTTCTTTTATGTCTTTTGTTACGTGTTTCAGATAGTCGAGTGTTAGAGTTAGTGTTGTTTAGGACATATTTTTTTATTTTGCAGCGATTTCAGGAAAAATACATCGTTGTTTATAGAAGGATTTATCGGTTTTGAATTTCCAGGATTTTAACATTTTAATTATTTTATTTGTGTACCTATTTTAATTATTAATTTGTTTTCAGATTTCATCAACAAACATAATTATTTCTCATGTTTGAATTAAGTAATGGGTTTAGAAGGTTTAGTTATAAGGCATTTTTGCGCGTAATTAATTTGATAATAGTTTTTCTCTACATAAAGTACAGCGTAAAATTTTCTGATAAACATAATAAGCGATTGCGTAATATCTTGACATCCTAAAATTCTTAAAAAGAAAACCCTAGACATTTTAGTGAAACTGCATTTTACAGAGGACACTTGAAAAAGCGAGCAAATCGACGGTGATACAACACGAAAATTAAATCAATATGTTACGCGAGCGAGGCGAACGCGACGTAGTAAAGCTAAACCGTTAACATGACGCGAGCGAAGCGAGCGCGACACTACTCGAAAACTTCTTTTTCTGTCGTATGGGTATCAAGTCGATCGATCCGATGAACCCTGGTGTCAGAGTTTTAAACCGCCTTATAGCACAGTAAATAAACCTCTGACATGGTTTGTGTTACGACCACTATCAATGACAGCGACCGGGACCGACGGCTTAACGTGCCCTCCGTAGCACGGAATCCTTTATCTTCTCGGACAATCAGGTGATTCAGCCTGCAATGTCTTAACCAAACTAGAAACAACAACACAAAGTCATTCTCCTCTTGAGAATCGAACCGAGGACCTCCAGATCGAGAGCCCATGGCTCGGACCACTAGACCACGGAAGCAGTTACTAGACCATTGAAACGGTTATATCTTGACATTAGCGTAATACAAGCGTAAGCGTAATAGTAGTTAGAAAAAGAAAAAAATATTTGGGCAAGAGTGCTGGGGTCTCATGGTTCGGAGCGGGTTAATCTGTTTTGGGTTTCTCCAAACCCTCAGGATTTCTCTACATTCCTTTGTCTTGGGCGCCACACTGCTTGCTACAAACGTGTTTGTCCTTAGTTCATAAGTACTAACTTAGTTTTAAAATAATACTTAGTATAAGTGCAATAGCGTAAATGATACGTTGCTTCATTCAATGATTTTCATGATAAGTTTATTATTTTAGAAAGAGCAAAAGTTGTGGCGTAAATATTTTCATATTCCTTTATTTTAGAAAAGGCAACGTTCTAATAGCGATTGGCGTAATTTCTGTGTTATATGTTTAATTTCACTAACCCTAAGTGTTTTAGTTGATAAGTTTTGGAGTTATCATTTGCGAATTTTAAACTACGTATTTTGATTTGAGAACGGATGGATATTTCCAATAAGAATGCAAAAAAAAAAAAAAAAACACAATTTATCATATGCATTTCAATAATTCTAATTTTGTTTATCAGTGGTCAAGTAGAGGTGGCTGTGATGTTTATTTGAGTGGCGCAGATCAGAGTAAGGTGGCCAATAAAAGGGGATTGAAAGATTGATGAATGTATTATTATAATTTATGTATTATTATTATTTATGTTTATTAAATATTTATATTATTAATAAGTTTGAAAGGAGATGTAAGCAGGGCTCTGGTAAATATCATAGCTTACCTACTTTGACTACAAGTTATTGTGTGTCCTTCTAAAAACTACACCACACACAACAACGAAATTTATATGAAAACTAGAAGTTAGGATTAGGACAGCAGTCATTTCTGTGTTTAACAGGTGTTTCATATATTTTTCTACTCACACGCAGTTCTCAGGCTGATGCTATGAGGCTAATGCTTTTCCCCACACTTACATCAAGCTAAGGTGTTAACGAAATAACTTCGAATTGGGATTTGAAGAGATTACCTTGATCAATATGCCCGGCAAGATATCAAGCATATAGGGTATCTGCATTGTGTAACGTAGGGGTATCATCTTATCTAACGATCACCATTCCAATGCAGAATAAAGACGAGTATTGATGTGGATTGTATAAGTACTACTCTTCTAGTACGTTGAGGCTTAGCACAACCTCAGCGCCCTGCACACGGTGTGATTTAATCCTGCGAGATACATTGTTGTTCATTAACTTGAGGTAATCAAAGATTTCAGATTTCAAATTGGAGTCATGGCTGTTAACATTTTTAGTCACATTACACACACACACAACACAAATTCACTTTTGGAAGGATGTGCAATAATTTATTTATAAAATTGAGGAAATAGTAAATATTTTGTTAGTGTAATTTAAATAATACTTCCCATTATTTATTTAAGCTTCACTATTAAAAAGATGCTAGGAAATTGTCGGTTAAAAGTGTAAGGGTTGAACTTGGGGATTCTGTGATATATATTTGCGACTTAACAGTCAAATAAATCCGTATTTCATACAAATGGAACTAGGAACTTCTGTGATAAATACTTTCAGCGTAACAGGTTGGTTATTAGCGGAATTTTTGCATTTCATAATTGATTTAAGATGAGGAAAATTGTCGATTTTGAATAAAAAATCATGAACATTTGATATCCTGACAAAGGTTCTGTTAACTTGTCTATGCAGAATGTATGGGACGATTGTGGAATGATCATAAGAGGTTGTATTGTGATGATTATGAAAGATAAGCTAAGGCAAATCTCTGTCTTTGAAATCAAAGATTAGACTTAAGCCAGAGAGAAGAGCATAGATAAATAATGGAATCAGAGTCTAGGATACTTTTCATTGACATTTGAACCAAGACACACTACACGGTACATAATGAGGTTTTATGAAATTTGGTGTTAGGAGTAAATTCAATGACTTGAATCATACAATGTTTTGATTCAGTTATATAACATTAACAGGTTTTATCTGTATTTCATAATTCGCTCCAACTAATAGGCACACTACAAACAAGACTGTTCCTTTGCTTGGCTTTGTATTTTGTCCGAATAATCATCAAAATAAGTTGATTATTCGTCTGATGAGTTCCGAGTTTGGTATGAAACAGTTTTATTTGTTACATTCTCCGAAAGGTTAGTAATTTTTATTTTGGGTTGAGATTTTTGAGTAGAACGTTTTGTCAGTTGGATTTAAATGACTGGAACTAGTAAATGCAACACTTTCATTCTTTGACCAGGGTCATTCGTATATTGGTTTAATTTCAATACATGGTTGGACTGAACAGATGAGATCACAGGGTCGACTGGCCTTCCGGTTCCTCGGCAGAGACTTGTTGCCCTTGGGAAGGAGATTTTTATTCATGACTAAATGTTTAAAGCTTGGGGATTCAATCCATGTAACTATTTGCTGACCTTTTGGTTTAAAATACACACCACACAAAACACATTCTGGGAAAAGTGTCAATGAAATTTTTTCTAACTGATTATATTTGTGGATCTCAATTTTGAGTCAAGAGAATTTTCCTCCGTTGAAGTTTTAAGTCAACTCCAGTAAATTGGGGGTCGGATGTAACGATACGCCTTCACGTTTAGGCGCATCGTCACCCCACAAATATAATATTTCTTATAAATAACTTGATTTGATAAAAATTATCTATTCGTAAAATTATAATTCATCAAAATCGATTTGAGACATTTTGAATTTCGTGCCATTTCAGACGAAATCGCATCTGAGCTCTTATTGGTCAGATAGTTGTATGACCACCGCGAGAAGAGAATCTGCAAAGTAAACAAAAGTTTACATACTTTCAGATTAGTACTTAGTTGAATATTGTTCGAAAAATAACGATCATATTCATAAATTAAAATAAACTTGAATATAGTATTTTGATTATTCAAATATGAATCAATAGCATTCAGAAATATACTTGCTATTTTGTTAACAATATTGCTTGTTAATCCATTTAATTTAAATATTAACCATTATAAAATGCGGTGTAAATATTTGTCAAATTATAATAATCATCAAATACCATTAACATTAAAACGAAACAAAAATAATGTAATACAAATGACTGACAAGTTCATTCATCACTGTCTGTAAGGATTACAGTACCTCTCCGTGTTTATGGTGTATTGAGAGTGGCGGAAAAAGGAACTAACTAGACCGTCAAGATCATACAATACAAAACTTCTTGTTCCATGTACATACATAGAATCGCAATACAAAATGACCCTAAGATAAAAACTCATTGTATTACGTGGAAGGTCTATGGTTGTTCGTATCATATATTTGATATTTTCTCCGACATGCAGCGCCACACTAAAATTCATGGGATGGAGCTGGCACATTCTATACGGAATTGTTGCGAAATTTGATCAAACTTCTGATTAGATAAATAGTGGGAAGTAAAAAATAATCAATTTAATAATTTTCGACTTAATTTCTCATGTATTTTACGTAAAATCCTTAATTTTGTAATAAATGGGAAAAGCGCCATCTGTTCTCAAATTAGAATACTTTTAGGGCTAGCCTCCTAGGCTGTCTTCAGGTTCGAATCCGGGAGCCAATGCTATTGATTCGTGGAGGGTAGTGTTGGAAAAATCTTGGATGAGATTGTTGCCGTCCCTTTTTGTTCTCTTATGAGCGACAGTGACAGGTGTGAAATTCTATTGGTTAAGTCATGATTTTTGTAACTACAAATTGCTACCATTGGTTATTACTCGACGAATTATAAAAGTTTTGATTCATTAGCGATTTTCAAGTATTCCGTGGTAATCGTAATTTTGTCGGTTTACATAGACGCTTTCTTGGAAAAACATGCGGTTGTGACACTTTTGGAAAGGCGCCGGGAGCGACGGTCGCAACTTTGAAGAGGCTTCTTGGTTCCAGGGAAGGCGACGGATGCTGGTGGTGCCATGGTGTCTGCAGCTATTTATCTGGTCAGATCTTTCCTTATATTTCGTAGATACAGAATATAACAGTGCAATATAAAGTTTTGTAATCGCGTAACGTAAGAAAAAGCGTATGAGTATTGAGTGTCGGTACTAAGCCGTGTCTGCCATATTTGTTTCCTAGTCATTGTAACTACATAAATGAAATTCACATTTTTCACAAGTTGAATCTAGTAGTATGTTGTTTAAGATCTGTGATATTCTGGTTCTACATATTGTCATGTGTTTTTGCTTATCTCCGAGTACTTCTACATTTTTACTTCGGATTGCGAGTTCTACCTACGATAATTTTATGTGTACATTTTCAGGAATTTTCCATACGTTTTATTCTATTGTATCTGTGTGAAGCTGTGATTTAAGTGTACCTATTTTTAAGAAATTATATTTTGATTGAACGAAAATAAAAGTACGGAACGGTAGGTAGTTATAACCACGACGTGCGGGTATGGAACGGTAGGTAGTACGTTGCGCGGCGCGCTTTGCCTCGTAGGTGCATTTGGTTAGAGCCTTCGGTACTCATAGTGCGTGAGCTAGATCGTAGGTTCGATTTCGTTTAAATTATTTACACTTTTTTCTGCGTGATAGTTTCTCGTTAGGTCACGGGACTGCGATATAGTTGTTGGTTATTTTGCAGAGTAGGATTGTTTCAGGATTTTGTGCGTCGGAGGGTACGTTTTGGTATGACGTTATTTCAATAGGTTAGTGTAAATTTGAGCGATAAGTTGACCTACATTCAATCTGGTATGTAAAATAAAAGTTCGGAGATTAATTTAAAAAATGTAGTCGCACTTATTCCTCCATAGCAAATTCGGTGGTGTAGTAGCACGACATGTCGATATCCAGAAATTATTAATCTTGTTGCGGAACTTTTGTACTACTTTTAAGCTAGTTCGAGTCAGACGTGAGAAGCGGTCACCCATCCATCAGCGGTCACCCATCCATT
Source organism: Scrobipalpa atriplicella (assembly GCA_029255725.1). NCBI lineage: Eukaryota > Metazoa > Arthropoda > Insecta > Lepidoptera > Gelechiidae > Scrobipalpa > Scrobipalpa atriplicella. Next base: position 27,854 of record JARACY010002488.1, read on the forward strand.
TTAAATCGTACAATTTTTATTAGTGAGAAATAGTTTCAAAAATAGTTCGAATTTGTTGATACATTGTTCTTAGATTTACCCTGCAGATATTTGAGGCGTGGTTTTAGATTATTGTTAATTTGTTAGTAGTATAGCCAGATTGTTTTGGATATTGATATCAGAATTAGGTGTACCTACCGGGAATTCGACGGATCTTCAATATAGGTGGACATTCCGGGCATGCGATGGATCTTCAAGAATATTAGGTGTACCTACCGGGAATTCGAAGCTTCAATAATATTAGGTGGACATTCCGGGAATTTGGCGGACCTTCGAGAATATTGAAAGGATACTACTACTGATAGGAACGGATATTATTATTTTAGATTATTTAGGTACTGCAGTTCCGGTTTGATTCAGAGACGTCGATGTTCCAACCAGAAGGGTGACAATTACAGTTTTGAAAAGGTAATATCTACTTTTACTCAGTATTTTATGTTCATCTACATATTTTGACTACAACTAAATATTATTCAAAATTCAGAAATGCAAAGTTTAATCATCTTTTTATAGCTAATTCAGGAAATATTTAATTCCATTTTATGAATATTTTCTCATTAGAAATTTTTATCAATGACATTTAAGTAACAGTTATCTAACTAACATTTTAAACGGATTTAGAATGAATGTCATATTTAGATTCTAGGCCATACTAAAATGCCAAGCAGTGGAAATTTTAAGCATTTAGAGAGTTACATTTCCGTAACTTTTATTCGTATAAAGTTGTTTATTGTTTTGATATAATTTAACCAAATGTTTATTACCAGCCTTTTACATTTTTATACGGAGTTGCATAGAAAGTTTGCAATGTCAAAAGTAATAAATAAAGAAGTTACTTTTATGAAGGTGATGTTGGATTTGAGCTTACTAGGCCAAGCTAGGACAAAGCCTTAATAGTTTTCTCTAAATAAAGAATGGGAAACTATACAAGTACAGTTCGATTCACCATTTCTTATTACTTAGTTCATGGAAACTAGGTTTGACATTTTTAAAATACAAAATTGATGTTACTTTTTAGTAGAAGGTTGAAAATAAATATTTACCTATAACTTAAAGTAAATTCTACGAAAGTTTCAAATATGTTTTGCTTGCAGTAAATTCTCTTCATATATTCATAAATTCTCTTCATATTTTCATTCTCTTTTATTTTGAAATAGATTCTTTCTAACTTTGTAATGGAAGATTAATGTTGTTTGTTTTCAAATATATATTTTCATAGATTCACAATTCTAGTGAACAAGTAAATCTAGATGTCGTGAATTCATTTGTTCCATTAAACTCAGTAAATGTAAATTTAAAAGAAATCCTGATATTAAAATCACAGTAAAACTAAAGTTACCACTTCATTAAATACAAAAATGAAATACATTATACTCAAATTAAATTATGAATTAATGTGAAAGGTTTTCATTTGGAATACCTAACCATACACTAGGTTCAGGAACAAACCTAGATTTGATGGATATACCCTCTTGTCCTTTTGTATACTTAGTAAAGTATGACTAGACTGACTGACAAAAATATTGCATTTTGACTTGAATTAAAGATACTTCCCCTCATATCAGGATTAAATATATTGGAGGAGCTCTGTCCAGAGTCTGGCTGACGAGGAGCACTGCACGGTGGCGGGAAAGGGCGGTGCCCCGGCTTTACCAAAAACACAAAAATGCTGTTATAGTTTTATCTTGTTTGAAACAGCAAATTTCTTACAATATATTTGAATGCTAAGATTATTAGTCTTCCTCACCCTCTAAAATCTTTATTGTTGAACGTTTACTAAGTTTTAGGATTATTTTTATTCTATTCATCTTCATCATCACTTTTGAACATTTGCTAAATATTCGGATTATTTTTATTCTATTCATCTTCATCATCACTTTTGTAAGTTTAGTATTTTCTATTCTAATTAACTATCATTAGGCAAAGTAGGTTATACCATTCGAGTCATTAAAGTTCAGGGGTTACAACAGCGGTTCGCAACTTTAGGTCCTATTATACTACTAGACGTTTATTTGGCCAAATACTAATCTCATTAAATTGAAACCAATTCTGTTACTTTAAGTTCTTTCTTTTCCTCTATTTACAGTGTCTTCAGCCTTGTCCTTGTCCAGCCTTCTGGGAATCGTGTCTGATGGATCCGTGCTCTACCAATGATTAGCGTCACGTTTAAGTGTAGTTAATAATAATTTCCTTGAAGTGATTTTCTTGCAACTGAAGAATTTTAATTAAAGTTTTCGTATCTTAAATTTCATCTTTACATTTACAAAAAATCGTCCTTTAAATTTTCAACATTTAACTTTTCTTAATTTCCTTTTACTTCTCTTTCCTTAATTAGGGTTTTAAAAAAAAATAGGGCTAGGTTAGGGTAGGGTAAATGTTACAAAGTGTCGTAGACTACACCACTTATCATAGGCTCGTATTTATGAAGCGATCTCAAGATTGAGAGCAATATCAAGTATGGATTTGACAGGTCGTTTTGTACTGAAATGACATTTCTGATACGAACTCAAAGTAACTGTCACTCTTGAGAGCTGATTATAAATACGGTCCATATTCACCACTTATTAGAGGATAATATATTATTTTTTTACAAAATAAAATTTTACAAATTAAAAACTTCTTCCAACGCACCACACTGAGGCAGGGTTCCCAGTAGGCTGGCAGCAAATTCCTCGCTGTACCGCGAGACTTACACGCTGAGCGAAATAACTGCCAGCACTCCTGACCACCTGTAACCAGTTGCCTCAATGAGGCGCGCTGTGATGTCCTTTATCATAAATTAACATGGCGTTATTTGAAGATAATTACAGCTAAGTGTCATACTCGTACATAAAAATAGGATGCCAAAGACGAGTGCAAAATTACTTACTTAGGTACACTATAATAATATTCCTTCTAATTGATTTTTGGTGATGGCGGCCAATAAACTCCCAGAGATCGGCCAACTGCGCGGGACTAGTTTTTAGTGCCAAAGATTTTTGCAAAATGTACACAGGTGCACTTCAATCTGTTATTCTGAAGGGACAGATTGACTGAGACAACCAGAGAGAAATCAGGCGCAGGACCGAAGCGATCGGCCTGCAATGTCCTAACCAAACTAGAAACAACATCAAAAAGTCATTGTCCACCGCCGGGGATCAAACCCATGGCTCGGACCACTAGAGAACGGAGGCAGTTACACTGTACATTATCTCCTAACACCCTGTATATTTCACTCAGAACTACGAAAAGGAAGCCGGGGAAACGGTTATTTTATAACCAGTTGTTACAAGTAAATGCTTTTATTGCATTACTTTGTTTGCTATTGGACGAATTCCAACAGCTGACTGTGTGTGCTTGGCTGAAAATGGAAATTTAAGTTATTTTAGGCAAGTTTTCGGCTTGTTTTCCGACTTCCTGCTAGGATGTACAGAAATGGGCAACATAGGAATCTGATATCTATGCGCGTGTAACCGCAATGTTGGCAGAAAAATATTTGATGGCGCGTATGCTAGCGGCATCTTTTAAAATTTGTTTGAACGACAAGTATTGAAAACTTTTCAATCTGACCAAATATCTTGTTCGATTCGAAACATGATTCAATTTATAAAGAAGACATCAAAATTATTTGATAAAATATATTAGGAAATAGAGATTTTAATTTTTTTGTATTTTATTAGGTAACTTATTATTATACTATTAATATGAGGTTTTGTGAAAAATTTCAAGGTCCTCTCAATGAGATTCTTCAACATTATTCAAATGCTAACTATTCTCAACATAGCCCAGTTTTTCAGGGAGCTCCTACGAGGATATATTTTATCATTTAATTAGTAGTGCAGTAAGTATGCCTTAGGTCCCAGAAGGTTTGACCTAATATTTCAGATCTTTGGTTGGCTCTAGTTTTGTTTCATTTTCAGGGGCTCGTTTCACAAAACTAAATTATATTAGAACAATAAAATATATTAAAAGATAACCACTTAGAACTACCTGATAAACCTAAACCACTAAAATCTATCTGATCTTACAGCTAACTAATCACTTCGCTAAGAGATCATCGATACCTATAAATAAAAAAACCTATTAATTGTAATTTTATAAAACGATCCTATCACTTACCATTATAACGTTTTGTGAAAAAAATATAGACTTAATTGTATGTCCACCAGACGAGAGCTTTAATGTATTTAAAACAAATAATAGGTATAGAGTTGGAAACCAGATAGACAAACATTCATATTAGATGTGCCATGTTTACATCCTCAGATAACAAGATTAATAACTCGATGTTGATACCTGTGCTTTTGCCCGACCTTCAACGAAGATGAGTAATGGTTTTTTTTTTATTATTTCCCTTTGGAGTTCCGCGAGATAAGAAACCATCTTAAAAGTTACGTTTTTGTTACCTTGAGCGTTTTCTCAGGGCATTCCAATTGTTTTCTTTTGAACCAAACTGGTATTTTATGGATCATAAAAAAAGTCTTTTAGAAAAGCTATGAACACAGTGCGAGTAAAGAAACAGTATAATTTCTTAATTCATGTGACCAAAATCGGGTAGGTCTCGATTGCTACTCGTAGGTACTGGCCTTCGTAGAAAAGTTCATTTACAAACCAAAATTTAAAAAATATTTGTAGGTACTGGCAATTATTCAGCAGGTATTTATTACAGCAGACATGGTAAATACAGACTGAGCTATTAGACGAGATAATCCCAACTTCTTGAAATAACAGCTAAAGTAACTGGTAGGGTAGTTATTTCTGCTGCATTTTTACTGTCTGTCCAAAAACGGTAGCAACTGTTTTTCTTTTCAGGGTTGCAGTAAAAGCCAGTAACGGGGTTATCATTTCAAGGACAACAATACTACAGAACCACGGAAATTATTTTGATCCATCGCATGCTTTCTACCTGCAGAACAATTTGTAGAGACATCAATCTTGTATCAAGAGTACAGCTGGGCACATCAAATACCCATTACTGAGGGAATTTTAAAAGCCTTCTGTTGTACATACGTTGTGGCTAAAATTATTTCACCGTGTGTAGCAAAATTAGCTTATTTTGCTGAAAGCGCGCGTATGAAGGCCTCCTGCTAATGTAAAATAAATAATGGGACGTTGGTGTATAAGGTTAGGCGATTTGGTTTTAATATTAAAAACCACGATCACACTAATATCCCCCACTAGATTAGAGAACACAATTTTTAACCGAGTACGGAAAAGCCAAAATAAGTGTTTTTGAATCTCTGGCTGAACTTAGAAAACCATTACCAAACTATTCCAGAAAACTCTCCACAGTGTTGGACAATCAGTTCCAGCACAAAGCTCGCTGAATAAAGACGCGGCCACAATGCCTCTTTATCAGCAGTGATTCTGCCGATCTGCTGATTCACACGCCCTTTTATGTCTGTACCCTTACGCTTTTTGCAGTAGGTAGATTTATCGACACGCTTTTCATATGGGGCAAAAATATATCCTATATTTAATATTTTACAACGTATATTGAAAGGTGGAAATTATTCTGATAAGAAATAAATAACTCTACAAACCAATATAATAATATTGATACCGTAATAATTATACGTAAGATAGAACATTTACGTATTTACTGTGCGTATTGACATATATTTTAAATTCATCAGAATTAAATCATACTACATCAAACAGTAAATATGCAGCAGCAAAACTGCAAGAATATCCAATTCAACAACTTTCCGATACAAAGCAAAGAAAGTTGAGAAAGAAACGTTTGATGACAAAAGCACGAGAGATTAGAGTCGCTGCCACATTGAACTTTCTGTCGACGTACAATTTCTAGAAAAGACCAATTTCCAAGTTTCACTGCAACCGTCTAGTTAGAAGAATTCTTTGAGTTTGCTCTTTGGTAAGTTTCGTTTAGCTTTGCACTTTGCCGATAGAATTTGTTCCAATGCGTTATGCTAAAAATTTTGTATCGGCTACATTAAGTCTGAAAATCCAACTAGGGACCGTATTCATGCAGAAGTTAAAATTACCTGTCAAGGGAGATTAGACGACTTTTTTTAAACTTGCACTCACAAAGTACATAAACAGAACCCTTATCAAGCGGACCATAGCCAAACTTTTTGCATAATTACTGGTGCTCATTTAAATATTTTTTGCGTCCAACTTGTTACTGAAAGTCCACATTTTGTTTTGTATAATGAAGTACCTTCTGGTTTTATAAGTTGCAAGGTTGGAACGGAAAAGCCACTTTGTTTTACAAAGTTGTTATTTCGTGTTTGTTAAATTTTTTATAAAACATATTTTTTTTCTCATTTCAATTCCTTCGTTAAAAATACCCCCGGAAAAAGATTACTCGACCTCACAGTTCAAGGACCTAGATCACGCGGCAGGTCAAAAAACTCTTAATGGACGCCGAGAAAGCTGACTTTCATATACTGAACAGAAAAACATAGAATGTTTCAGCTGCTTCTATTCTCGGGAATACTGTAGAAATCAACATAGAGAGGAACGATGATTTTAGTGCATTGCCATGATGTACTGACACCCTATCAATATCTCGAACTTTCTTTAAGTTTAGCCAGTTTTTTTTTTTATTTTCTTAGTACCTACCAACTATGCAGCACGGGGTGCCATTAATTGAGACGGAACTTCCTGCTTCAAACCATAGTAGAGCTTTCCTCCTATCCTCCTAGTAATAAATGATGGCCATTAGAGACCCAGTAACGTTGTAAACAAGGTTTATTGTAACAAGTTATTTCAATGATATACCACTATGCATTTTTTTGCAGGTAATTGTCAGGAAATTATTCAAAGATCTCTATTAAACAAAGTCTTAATTAACAAAAATAGCATTACCTACAAAATATTACTAAGATGATTTGAACATGGTGATCTTGGAATTTCTGAAAAATACATTGATTTGTGTAAATTAAACTCATTTAATTTTCCTGACTATATTTACCATCAAGCCGTCAATTTATTCCTATTTAAGTATTCCTTTATTCCTATATACTTTTCCTATATTTTTATTCTACTAGGTTATCCTCCAAAGACAAAGCACGAAAGCCTTACAAATAAAAGGTATTAGCCATTCAAAGCTTAGATCCAAAGATATAAAGGAAATACGGGAAGAATCAAAGATTATAAATAATTTAGTAAAGGAAGCGGAACAACTGATTCCAGATCTTATGGATTTCCTCCAAAGTTAAATTATTATTTAGGCTCGTATTTATAAAGCGATCTCAATATTGAGAGCAATATTAAGTATGGACAGGGCGTTTTGTACTGAAATGACATTTCTGATACGAATTCAAACTCGCTGTCACTCTTGAGAGCTGATTATAAATACGGGCCTTAAAGTGTGCTTTTTGTATAAATTGGTTATGCTTATATTTTTATACATACATAGCTAACTACATCTATTCACGCATGTTACCCTGTTTATCATATAAATTATTATAACGAAAGAAAAAGAGAAAGTATATTTCACTATAAATAAAAATAAAATACATTTCAATAGTCTTTGATCTACTTTTGAATTACTAAGAGATCAAAGGAGACAGACTAAAATAGATGTAGAATGAGATCATACAAAAGATTCTTGTTCAGTCAAACTTTGAAAATATTAAGTTTATATGCATTTGGAAACACAGAATAAGTACGTAGTTGAGATTATACCTAATTGAGATCTGTTCTCTACATTAAAGCAAGTAGGTAATTTTAAGACTAATTTTAATATATCCTCCAGTCGTGATACAAATTAGAATTAATGTAGGTGTCTTATACAGCTGGATAATATCTTATTTCGTTAAAACTAATTTTAGTGCTAGCTTTGATCCCTATTTTATTAGGTCTTTGAAGAATTTGAGATGTTTTTTAAGAGAGTTTTTAATTACCTATCTTTCATTATAAAGGCATAATTTTATTGGCTTGGCTTAATTTTTTTTCTCGTACTTAGATTAGTGTTTCGAAATACGTTAAAACCCATTTGAAACTATATTTGGGAAATCTGGACATTATTCATTACATTTTACAATATCGCCGTTATGCAACCCGCAGATGTTATTTGTGATCATAGCATGGTATACAAAAACAATAGCATTTCAAATCAAAACCTTTAGAAAATAAACTTAATTAGTAATTCAAAAGTAGATCAAAGACTATTGAAATGTATTTTATTTTTATTTATAGTGAAATATACTTTCTCTTTTTCTTTCGTTATAATAATTTATATGATAAACAGGGTAACATGCGTGAATAGATGTAGTTAGCTATGTATGTATAAAAATATAAGCATAACCAATTTATACAAAAAGCACACTTTAAGGCCCGTATTTATAATCAGCTCTCAAGAGTGACAGCGAGTTTGAATTCGTATCAGAAATGTCATTTCAGTACAAAACGCCCTGTCCATACTTAATATTGCTCTCAATATTGAGATCGCTTTATAAATACGAGCCTAAATAATAATTTAACTTTGGAGGAAATCCATAAGATCTGGAATCAGTTGTTCCGCTTCCTTTACTAAATTATTTATAATCTTTGATTCTTCCCGTATTTCCTTTATATCTTTGGATCTAAGCTTTGAATGGCTAATACCTTTTATTTGTAAGGCTTTCGTGCTTTGTCTTTGGAGGATAACCTAGTAGAATAAAAATATAGGAAAAGTATATAGGAATAAAGGAATACTTAAATAGGAATAAATTGACGGCTTGATGGTAAATATAGTCAGGAAAATTAAATGAGTTTAATTTACACAAATCAATGTATTTTTCAGAAATTCCAAGATCACCATGTTCAAATCATCTTAGTAATATTTTGTAGGTAATGCTATTTTTGTTAATTAAGACTTTGTTTAATAGAGATCTTTGAATAATTTCCTGACAATTACCTGCAAAAAAATGCATAGTGGTATATCATTGAAATAACTTGTTACAATAAACCTTGTTTACAACGTTACTGGGTCTCTAATGGCCATCATTTATTACTAGGAGGATAGGAGGAAAGCTCTACTATGGTTTGAAGCAGGAAGTTCCGTCTCAATTAATGGCACCCCGTGCTGCATAGTTGGTAGGTACTAAGAAAATAAAAAAAAAAACTGGCTAAACTTAAAGAAAGTTCGAGATATTGATAGGGTGTCAGTACATCATGGCAATGCACTAAAATCATCGTTCCTCTCTATGTTGATTTCTACAGTATTCCCGAGAATAGAAGCAGCTGAAACATTCTATGTTTTTCTGTTCAGTATATGAAAGTCAGCTTTCTCGGCGTCCATTAAGAGTTTTTTGACCTGCCGCGTGATCTAGGTCCTTGAACTGTGAGGTCGAGTAATCTTTTTCCGGGGGTATTTTTAACGAAGGAATTGAAATGAGAAAAAAAATATGTTTTATAAAAAATTTAACAAACACGAAATAACAACTTTGTAAAACAAAGTGGCTTTTCCGTTCCAACCTTGCAACTTATAAAACCAGAAGGTACTTCATTATACAAAACAAAATGTGGACTTTCAGTAACAAGTTGGACGCAAAAAATATTTAAATGAGCACCAGTAATTATGCAAAAAGTTTGGCTATGGTCCGCTTGATAAGGGTTCTGTTTATGTACTTTGTGAGTGCAAGTTTAAAAAAAGTCGTCTAATCTCCCTTGACAGGTAATTTTAACTTCTGCATGAATACGGTCCCTAGTTGGATTTTCAGACTTAATGTAGCCGATACAAAATTTTTAGCATAACGCATTGGAACAAATTCTATCGGCAAAGTGCAAAGCTAAACGAAACTTACCAAAGAGCAAACTCAAAGAATTCTTCTAACTAGACGGTTGCAGTGAAACTTGGAAATTGGTCTTTTCTAGAAATTGTACGTCGACAGAAAGTTCAATGTGGCAGCGACTCTAATCTCTCGTGCTTTTGTCATCAAACGTTTCTTTCTCAACTTTCTTTGCTTTGTATCGGAAAGTTGTTGAATTGGATATTCTTGCAGTTTTGCTGCTGCATATTTACTGTTTGATGTAGTATGATTTAATTCTGATGAATTTAAAATATATGTCAATACGCACAGTAAATACGTAAATGTTCTATCTTACGTATAATTATTACGGTATCAATATTATTATATTGGTTTGTAGAGTTATTTATTTCTTATCAGAATAATTTCCACCTTTCAATATACGTTGTAAAATATTAAATATAGGATATATTTTTGCCCCATATGAAAAGCGTGTCGATAAATCTACCTACTGCAAAAAGCGTAAGGGTACAGACATAAAAGGGCGTGTGAATCAGCAGATCGGCAGAATCACTGCTGATAAAGAGGCATTGTGGCCGCGTCTTTATTCAGCGAGCTTTGTGCTGGAACTGATTGTCCAACACTGTGGAGAGTTTTCTGGAATAGTTTGGTAATGGTTTTCTAAGTTCAGCCAGAGATTCAAAAACACTTATTTTGGCTTTTCCGTACTCGGTTAAAAATTGTGTTCTCTAATCTAGTGGGGGATATTAGTGTGATCGTGGTTTTTAATATTAAAACCAAATCGCCTAACCTTATACACCAACGTCCCATTATTTATTTTACATTAGCAGGAGGCCTTCATACGCGCGCTTTCAGCAAAATAAGCTAATTTTGCTACACACGGTGAAATAATTTTAGCCACAACGTATGTACAACAGAAGGCTTTTAAAATTCCCTCAGTAATGGGTATTTGATGTGCCCAGCTGTACTCTTGATACAAGATTGATGTCTCTACAAATTGTTCTGCAGGTAGAAAGCATGCGATGGATCAAAATAATTTCCGTGGTTCTGTAGTATTGTTGTCCTTGAAATGATAACCCCGTTACTGGCTTTTACTGCAACCCTGAAAAGAAAAACAGTTGCTACCGTTTTTGGACAGACAGTAAAAATGCAGCAGAAATAACTACCCTACCAGTTACTTTAGCTGTTATTTCAAGAAGTTGGGATTATCTCGTCTAATAGCTCAGTCTGTATTTACCATGTCTGCTGTAATAAATACCTGCTGAATAATTGCCAGTACCTACAAATATTTTTTAAATTTTGGTTTGTAAATGAACTTTTCTACGAAGGCCAGTACCTACGAGTAGCAATCGAGACCTACCCGATTTTGGTCACATGAATTAAGAAATTATACTGTTTCTTTACTCGCACTGTGTTCATAGCTTTTCTAAAAGACTTTTTTTATGATCCATAAAATACCAGTTTGGTTCAAAAGAAAACAATTGGAATGCCCTGAGAAAACGCTCAAGGTAACAAAAACGTAACTTTTAAGATGGTTTCTTATCTCGCGGAACTCCAAAGGGAAATAATAAAAAAAAAACCATTACTCATCTTCGTTGAAGGTCGGGCAAAAGCACAGGTATCAACATCGAGTTATTAATCTTGTTATCTGAGGATGTAAACATGGCACATCTAATATGAATGTTTGTCTATCTGGTTTCCAACTCTATACCTATTATTTGTTTTAAATACATTAAAGCTCTCGTCTGGTGGACATACAATTAAGTCTATATTTTTTTCACAAAACGTTATAATGGTAAGTGATAGGATCGTTTTATAAAATTACAATTAATAGGTTTTTTTATTTATAGGTATCGATGATCTCTTAGCGAAGTGATTAGTTAGCTGTAAGATCAGATAGATTTTAGTGGTTTAGGTTTATCAGGTAGTTCTAAGTGGTTATCTTTTAATATATTTTATTGTTCTAATATAATTTAGTTTTGTGAAACGAGCCCCTGAAAATGAAACAAAACTAGAGCCAACCAAAGATCTGAAATATTAGGTCAAACCTTCTGGGACCTAAGGCATACTTACTGCACTACTAATTAAATGATAAAATATATCCTCGTAGGAGCTCCCTGAAAAACTGGGCTATGTTGAGAATAGTTAGCATTTGAATAATGTTGAAGAATCTCATTGAGAGGACCTTGAAATTTTTCACAAAACCTCATATTAATAGTATAATAATAAGTTACCTAATAAAATACAAAAAAATTAAAATCTCTATTTCCTAATATATTTTATCAAATAATTTTGATGTCTTCTTTATAAATTGAATCATGTTTCGAATCGAACAAGATATTTGGTCAGATTGAAAAGTTTTCAATACTTGTCGTTCAAACAAATTTTAAAAGATGCCGCTAGCATACGCGCCATCAAATATTTTTCTGCCAACATTGCGGTTACACGCGCATAGATATCAGATTCCTATGTTGCCCATTTCTGTACATCCTAGCAGGAAGTCGGAAAACAAGCCGAAAACTTGCCTAAAATAACTTAAATTTCCATTTTCAGCCAAGCACACACAGTCAGCTGTTGGAATTCGTCCAATAGCAAACAAAGTAATGCAATAAAAGCATTTACTTGTAACAACTGGTTATAAAATAACCGTTTCCCCGGCTTCCTTTTCGTAGTTCTGAGTGAAATATACAGGGTGTTAGGAGATAATGTACAGTGTAACTGCCTCCGTTCTCTAGTGGTCCGAGCCATGGGTTTGATCCCCGGCGGTGGACAATGACTTTTTGATGTTGTTTCTAGTTTGGTTAGGACATTGCAGGCCGATCGCTTCGGTCCTGCGCCTGATTTCTCTCTGGTTGTCTCAGTCAATCTGTCCCTTCAGAATAACAGATTGAAGTGCACCTGTGTACATTTTGCAAAAATCTTTGGCACTAAAAACTAGTCCCGCGCAGTTGGCCGATCTCTGGGAGTTTATTGGCCGCCATCACCAAAAATCAATTAGAAGGAATATTATTATAGTGTACCTAAGTAAGTAATTTTGCACTCGTCTTTGGCATCCTATTTTTATGTACGAGTATGACACTTAGCTGTAATTATCTTCAAATAACGCCATGTTAATTTATGATAAAGGACATCACAGCGCGCCTCATTGAGGCAACTGGTTACAGGTGGTCAGGAGTGCTGGCAGTTATTTCGCTCAGCGTGTAAGTCTCGCGGTACAGCGAGGAATTTGCTGCCAGCCTACTGGGAACCCTGCCTCAGTGTGGTGCGTTGGAAGAAGTTTTTAATTTGTAAAATTTTATTTTGTAAAAAAATAATATATTATCCTCTAATAAGTGGTGAATATGGACCGTATTTATAATCAGCTCTCAAGAGTGACAGTTACTTTGAGTTCGTATCAGAAATGTCATTTCAGTACAAAACGACCTGTCAAATCCATACTTGATATTGCTCTCAATCTTGAGATCGCTTCATAAATACGAGCCTATGATAAGTGGTGTAGTCTACGACACTTTGTAACATTTACCCTACCCTAACCTAGCCCTATTTTTTTTTAAAACCCTAATTAAGGAAAGAGAAGTAAAAGGAAATTAAGAAAAGTTAAATGTTGAAAATTTAAAGGACGATTTTTTGTAAATGTAAAGATGAAATTTAAGATACGAAAACTTTAATTAAAATTCTTCAGTTGCAAGAAAATCACTTCAAGGAAATTATTATTAACTACACTTAAACGTGACGCTAATCATTGGTAGAGCACGGATCCATCAGACACGATTCCCAGAAGGCTGGACAAGGACAAGGCTGAAGACACTGTAAATAGAGGAAAAGAAAGAACTTAAAGTAACAGAATTGGTTTCAATTTAATGAGATTAGTATTTGGCCAAATAAACGTCTAGTAGTATAATAGGACCTAAAGTTGCGAACCGCTGTTGTAACCCCTGAACTTTAATGACTCGAATGGTATAACCTACTTTGCCTAATGATAGTTAATTAGAATAGAAAATACTAAACTTACAAAAGTGATGATGAAGATGAATAGAATAAAAATAATCCGAATATTTAGCAAATGTTCAAAAGTGATGATGAAGATGAATAGAATAAAAATAATCCTAAAACTTAGTAAACGTTCAACAATAAAGATTTTAGAGGGTGAGGAAGACTAATAATCTTAGCATTCAAATATATTGTAAGAAATTTGCTGTTTCAAACAAGATAAAACTATAACAGCATTTTTGTGTTTTTGGTAAAGCCGGGGCACCGCCCTTTCCCGCCACCGTGCAGTGCTCCTCGTCAGCCAGACTCTGGACAGAGCTCCTCCAATATATTTAATCCTGATATGAGGGGAAGTATCTTTAATTCAAGTCAAAATGCAATATTTTTGTCAGTCAGTCTAGTCATACTTTACTAAGTATACAAAAGGACAAGAGGGTATATCCATCAAATCTAGGTTTGTTCCTGAACCTAGTGTATGGTTAGGTATTCCAAATGAAAACCTTTCACATTAATTCATAATTTAATTTGAGTATAATGTATTTCATTTTTGTATTTAATGAAGTGGTAACTTTAGTTTTACTGTGATTTTAATATCAGGATTTCTTTTAAATTTACATTTACTGAGTTTAATGGAACAAATGAATTCACGACATCTAGATTTAC
>JARACY010002489.1:0-42237 GCA_029255725.1 Scrobipalpa atriplicella
GTACTTTCTTTTTCAGGGACCAAGACCGATTCACTGGGCATGTCGCAAGGGACACGCTTCGGTTGTCCAAGTATTGCTGCAATCAGGAGTTGCTGTTAACGCCGCTGATTTTAAAGGTATAGTGTCAAAGAAAAAACCTTATAACTGTTGTTGTATGTTTGCCGGATCATCATCAGCTCATATACGTCCCCACCGAGGGGCACGAGCCTTCCCTGGAATAGGAAGTCTTCCAGATAATACTAAAAGTTTACAACAGACTTATACTTTTTTTTCGCAGGGTTAACTCCACTGATGACAGCGTGTATGTATGGGAAGACAGCAACAGCAGCCTATCTCCTCGGCATGGGGGCAGCTACCAGGCTCTCAGACATCAATGGAGATACCGCTTTGCACTGGGCGGCGTACAAGGGCCACGCTGACTTGGTGCGGCTGCTCATCTACTCGGGGGTTCCCCTGCATTGTACTGACAACTTCGGATCTACTCCGCTGCATTTGGCGTGCTTGTCTGGGAATCTTACTTGTGTTCGGCTGTTATGTGAAAAGGTAAAATATACTATATGGTATGTTATGCTATGATCGTTCAAATTCAAATACCTACTTCATAGGCATCTAACTCGGCAATGCGCCATTGTGGAACGAACTATAGGACTTAATTAGGGCTCCTGTCCTGGTAAACAAAGTCGTTAACGCAAAAAATTAATTAAGTAGTGTTTCTGAAGTACCTATCAGTTAATTATTTTGTTTTATTTTAATCACAATTGCATTTCGCTACTTTTAAAGTCATCAAAATTTATCAAACTATCACGCGCACGCAGCATGATCGTGTCTTTAAAACTTGTTCCAAATAGGCATCTTTATTTTCTACGTAAAATTTCTCAGTAGGCAACGAATAATAAATTTTCAAAAATTTCATAGGTAAAGGCGGAGTTGGAGCCTCGCGACAAGAACGGAAAGACTCCCCTGATGCTGGCTCAGAGCCACCGTCATGCTGAGGTGGTGAAGCTTCTGCAGAAGGAGATGAAAAGAAAGTCCCACTGGATGCCGCCCCTGTCTGAACTATGGGCGCTTTTATTTGGAGGAGCTGGAGACTCGAAGGGTCCTCTCCTATTTTTCCTGATCTCTGTTCTTTTGTGGGGATATCCGATGTATGTTATTCGGGTGAGTATGTTTCAGCCGTACAAACATCTTTACTTAAATGTTGTAACTACAAAGTTAAAGGTGTAAAGTAGGTAATTAAAAATACGAATGACAAAGATATCTCGTCAAAAAATAACCTTTGGCCCCACTTAACAGGCGGGCAAAAAGTCAATAAAAAGATTATTTATACATGTTTATAACCGCCACATCATGCTATGAACTTTGCACCATACATTGTTGAGATAAAGTCCACAGAACACTTAAAGGTTGCATCATCGAACACGCATAATTAATTTTAACCATCATGCCTAACTTTTAGCTTGTTAAGAATATTTTTTACTTACCGTGCGTAATTTCTACTGAGAGGCAAAAGGTCGAGAATAACTATTATTATAAAACAATACTCAAAACTTCCATGCTCGACTGGGAGTGATAGAATAACATAGAATGTGCCAGCTGCATCTCCTCCTGGGCATGCTGTAAAAACCAGCTAAGGGATTCAGGGTTTCAGTGTATTCCAATTTAGGCGATGGGCTGACAACCCGTCACTATACCAATACACGTAATCATTTCATCTGTAATAACCCTCAAAACTTGTCAGATGTGGCGGAACGGCCTTGTATAGGTCATTATTGCTCTGCCTACCCCATTAAGGATAAAGGCGTGATTTTATGTATGTATGTGCCTATGTATACTCAAAACTATAATTTTTCTTTCATAAACTCTACATTCCCAGTGCATTCCCCTCACTTGGAACACGCTGCGTCTATCCCACTACTGTTTCCTGTATTGGAACGCGATCATGTGGATCAGCTGGGTGATAGCCAATAGAAGAGACCCTGGCTACATCCCCCAGAACTCAGAAACCTACTACCGAGCTATAAGGCAGATCCCGTACTACGACAAATGGAAGAAGAGGAACGTCATCCTGTCTAGGCTATGTCATACCTGTCGATGTCTGCGACCGCTACGGTACGTACTGACTAGCTATAGGATTTTTATTATATTACATTTTTTTTTCTCAAATCTCACTTTCTTTTACCTATTATCTCATCGCGATCACCACGCTTTATCATTCTTTATCACAGAAGACTCCGCATCTCAAACACTATCCTACGAAAAAATGTCTACGAACTTCGTAGCACAAGTCTACGGCGAGTCTGGATCGGCATTTAAAACTACATTATTTAGAAATCTTTTATCTTCTTAGACCTATGTATTGTTACGTCCATCACAATTTTCATCGTACAATCAATCATCAAACCAATGTCTACGAACATCGTAGCGGAAACGCTACAGCGCTACGGTGAGGTCAATTTCAAATAGGCGACCTTTTATCCTATTTTAATTTCCCAAATGTTTTTAGAAGTTTTACTGCGTAATTTATAGGGTCAGACAGAAAAAAAGTAGCCGTGTTCGAGCCAGTTAAAATCCGTTACGGCAAACCCACGGTTAAGGTCAAGGTTGATAGAGATGACCTCATTCAACATGCTTGACCCTTGTGTCCAACCAAACATTTGGACTCACCTCACGTAAAAAACACGTGCGGAGTCATGTGGAGATGGCCCATTCATTATTTTGTTAGGAGGATTAGGGTTATCTAAAAAACGTAAGCCCAATAAGATTAAAAGACATGAAAGATATTAAAATAAAAGTCATTATCATTGAAAAATAACACAGGATTAGATAGGTGCCCAATAAATATTTTGATTGATAATAAAGACAAAGTCACCCTAGACAAGGTCGACCTATCCCATATGGTGTAATATTTTTATGACGCTTGATATTAATAAGTATGACAAAGAAATAGGAGTCATGATTGTAAACAAATAAAGGTGTTATTAAAATATTTATAACTTTATAAATGGATAAATAAAGATACTATGCTTCCTATTGCCGTTCAGAATCGATTACATACAAGATATCTTATTAGACTTTATACTTCCCTTAAGGAAAAAAACCAATATCGTCCAACATAATCCAATCTTGGGTTCCTCCATCCAATCAATATAACGGCACTGATACTAACTTATGGAAAGCCTAAAAAAAGTATAGGAAGTCCACTTCTCATACATACTACGGGGTAGGTTTTAGCTTTATAAGTGCAAAAAACATGACAGGGGTCATCAGATATAAATAATTAAAATTCCAACTTGATAAAAGAAAAGTGTGCGTGTGTGTTCAAATATAATCTGCCATAGAAAACAATTACAAAGATAGCTCTACCAACACGCTCTACACGTGTGGATTATTTTTATCACTCTCATCTAGTCATTATTGTGTATTAGTTGGTGTAATTGTATTATAAATCAATATGATGTATCTGTTTTCTATCAATACTATCTATCTAAAAAATTACAACAATAGGTTTTTTTGTCATCGGCGATTAATTGTAACTCGATTATCATCATGACAGCACGCAATCAAAGATGTCCTTTCCAAAACTATAAGGACAATACATTTTCAAAGGACATATTTTTATACAGGGTGTAAGGGACAAGAGACGAGTGTACCCACAACTGGTGTACCGAAAACTAAAAGGGGTTCAGTCAAGTCAAGAAAAGTTTGACTTCCCCACAAAATTGCCACTTTGATCAAATAAATTGTATGGGCCACATTATTTTTTTATAAGAATATCTTTGTGAAATGAATTGTGAAAGTTGATCATAGTTTCGTTGACCGGGCAATACCTTTCAATTTTCAAGGTACACCTTTTATGTTCTCTCATAGCCTTTTAAGCCTAATATATATCCGTATAGCCGTATATCCTTTACCGCATTGACCTGTATTCGGTATGACGTAAGTATGACGACCCATTTTCGATAGTGGTTTAACTCCCAGACCCATGTAACTATTCAGCTTTAACGCAACTTTTTCCGCAGGGCGAAACACTGCCGCATCTGCAAGCGTTGCGTGGCTTACTTCGACCATCACTGCCCTTTCATCTACAACTGCGTCGGTCTTCGAAACCGCATGTGGTTCTTCCTGTTCGTGATGAGCGTGGCCATCAATTGCACGCTCTCGATATACTTCGCGTGCTACTGTCTGCTGCTGGAGGGCTTTGGGCTGCTGTATGTCCTGGGACTGCTGGAAGCGATCACCTTCTGCGCGCTTGGGTGGATCCTTACTTGCACTTCGGTAAGGGACTATTGCTATTATATCGTTACTTCATGATATTTATTAGCTGTAGCTCAAAGGGTTCAACCAGGTCTATTTCCTGGGGTTGCTGCATTCGCATGTGGTTCTTCCTGTTCGTGATGAGCGTGGCCATCAACTGCACTCTCTCGATATACTTACGCTGCTGTACCTATGTCCTGGGACTGCTGGAAGCGATCACATTCTGTGTGCTGGGGTGGATTCTTACTTGCACCTCGGTAAGCCTCCATACATATATCGCTACTTCATAATTCTGTCTGCTGTTTAAAGGTTTCTTCTAGTTCATGTCTTGGAACAGTTTACCGGTAAGGTAGACTCGCACTTCCACTTCATCTGCTGCTTGAGGGATCTGCTTTATCTAAGTATCTACTTGGAGTCTTGGACATGCTTTGCGGTACTAAGATACTTGGATACTAGTACTTTGGATTGCTATCTGCGCGTTAGGTGGATTAAGGGAATGGATATGATGAAGGCCATCGTATCGTATATGGTCGAAACGTCGAGGGTCGAGGCATTAGACTCCGTTCTACATAAACAAGTAGGTAAGCCGCTATAAATATACACTATGAATAACACTTGTTTATTGTTTAATAATAATAATACCTACTATAGGTACTACAGGTAGGTACCTACTATTCGCAACGTGAGAAATTGTACAAAAACGAACAGCATAATGACCAAAACAAATAGCAGAATGATAATAGGGCGATGGACGTAACTGTATTCAGGTTTGTGAATGCGTGAATCAGACGATCGCGCGACCGCCGACCGCCCGCGACCGCGACCTTCATTCAATCAATGGTGTTGGATCCAACATGACGTGGACCGGTGCTCTGTTGGAGTCCGATTGTAGGTTTCGGCAAATCGTTATGCGTCTAGCTTTCACCCCAGATTCAAGTAAAATAGTACAAGCTAGGTTATGTGGTTCGTACACGAAATAAAACTGATTTTATTTTAATTGATATTCATGATAGTGAAGAAATAGAGAAATTGGAATGTTTTTTGGAAAAAATCGTTTGTTTTGTCACATGAAAGCGAATTACCTACGTCAATACAAAAATTTTAAAGGACCTTATGTTGAGCGATACCGCCATAAGAAATTGAAATATTTTTTACAAAAATCGTTTATTTTCTCACATGAAAGCGAATTACCTACCTACGTTTACCTACGCTGATAGTTTTTAGTGAAATACTAAAAATAGCTAAGGACCTAGTATTGAACCTTGCGGGACACCTCGTGTTTCAGCGTGATTGCTCTTTTGAGTGATTGACTTCAAAGTCTGGTTCAGCTGGACGAAAGATCATACCGTTTGTGTGTGATATGCCGTATTTTACAATGAGACTGCGACATGCGGTCATACAGCGATCCCTAGGCGCAACATAGAAATACTTACATACAACATAGAAATACAAGCACTTACATACATATTCAACATCCATACGGCAGACACGTGACCGAAGCTCGCACGTGTCGCTTAATTTAAGCGATTGTTTCGCTCTAGTAATTTAAATACAATGTTACAAAATAATTATTTTGTGTTCTTTATAATAAATTATAGACGTCTAGCTAAGCTAGGCTAGACAAAGGTAGAAAGTTGTCTACTTGGTCGATTAGAAATCAGGAGAATATATAAAAGGCTAAGGAAATAAACTATTTCACAATATTACATGCAATTATAACAGCCGGAAATATGCACTTGAGTATTTCCTATCAAATTAGAAGTTACGGTACGTAGTTTGAGAATTTCGTAAGGTGTTAATTTTGAAGTTACGAAAATATGCAAACATGGAATAAATTACAAAATAAACCCTTTAATTTCGTCTCAAACTAAACCTACTCATTTAAATTGCATATTCCGAAGTTATTAGAGACAATTTGCTGGTACCGGTGGTAAGGTACCTATCGGATTCTTGGCTAGTAGGTCACCAGTCACCACACCAGTCGCCACGTGAAAGCAAGCTATTTCCTCCGCTCTATACTAAACTAACACTATTATTTCCAAGCTGGACCTAGAAGTGATAGTGATGAAAAGAAACCAGCTGCTTTTCTCCCCAGGAATAATAATATCCCTCAATTGAGGGATTCAAGGGTTTTAGCGTATTGTAATTTAGGCGATAGGCTGACAACCTGTCACTACAACCATCAAATACATACACTCTCCCTTCAGCGGCGGAAGGGGTTTTAAGTAAGCCGTTGGAGCTCAAGGGATACAGGCATGGCAGCATATATGTACGTATATCTACTAATGTATATTTTCTGACCACAGATTCTCCACGCGTGTATGAACCTCACCACCAACGAGATGTTCAACTACAAGCGCTACCCTTACTTGAGAGACAAGAGGGGTCGCTACCAGAACCCGTTTTCGAGGGGTCCGATTATGAACCTCATCGAGTTCTTCGTGTGCCTTCCCGACAAGTGTGATGAGCAAGACTTGTTCCACGAAGAGACCATTTGATGTGAGCGCTCGCAGAGTGAAGCGAGCTTGTCCGTTTGATTGTTTGCTTGGACTTGGACCAATAATGGTTTGGACCGTTGCTTGGACTATGTTTTGCGTGATGTACAGGAAGTGTACAAAGCTAATGTTAGCACAGGAACTAAGTCGTCAAATATATTTTGTGACATATTTTCACTATTTTAAGATCACCGCCAGGCCTGATACACAAAGTTATTGTTAAAAATAAATCACTGTGCCTAGTTATGTAATAATAATATAACAATGTAAGTTGAAATAATTACTAAATAAAAATATAATAATATTCTATTCCAAATCAATTTCGAGGTATTTGTCATCTATCTACAAGTAAACACGTTTCTAGCAAATAGATTTTCAAGTGTTTGTGATTTATGTCTAGAATAAACAAGGTTATTAATGAATAAAAATAAAAACAGTAAATAAGTTTTAAACTTTATTATTATACTTAATATACTTAGTTCAACATCAAACAACAATATGTGTTACGTGGCCAGCATCTCACGACATATGTTGAAATAGAAAAGTCCAGTGGAAAGAATGAAAAAACACTACACGACAAGTGCTGCATATAATCAATGGTTTACATTTTTGTGCTTAGAGCATTTTCCGAACCTGCGGACTATTGAGGAACTGGATACTGTCATATAACTAATAAAAATAATTAAAAATAAAATTAATTTACTACAAACAAAGATCACTGTCTTTAGTAAGTAAACTTAGAAATCGGATAAAATTTTATGTAAACAAGATCTCCTGCTTACATAATTACCCTCCTAAATATCACAAGTCTTACACATCAGTCATTATTGTACATATTGTAACAACACATGCCGTTATACAGCAATATTAAAAAGCATTTAAGCTCATATTTCTTTGTTTATGTGCATTTACAATATGCAAAACATACCCATTGTTTCTTATATACCACATATCCTTACAAATAAATTACTACATATTTTATATGCAGTTTTAAATAAATCACTGGTACAAAGACAGCTACAATTTCATTGCAATAAAATATAAATGTTTTCATCTCAAAAACAAAATTATTTAGATACTTATACAACTAGAAATGCAACTGGACTATTAGCTACATAGCCTTCTTAGAACATTAAATAAATATGTGGTTTATAATACTGATGTGTTGCTAACAACCATATCACATCGCATGGGGTAATACATCAGATTTGTATGTATTTGTTAGACATTTAAATATATTAGAGATATTTCCATATAAACATTATTTCAATAATGATTTCTATGACACTAAACACTTTGAACTTATATGAAAGATGATAGCGGTTAGTTTAAAATTAGTAGCAAGTACTAATGTATATGCACATAAAAAATAATAAATAAATTCCTACACTATGGAATCCCGATCACTAACGTACCGAATATACAACATTAGAACTTATCCTAGGCTTAAGGAAGTTACGTTAGCCACATAACGCGATTTTAGGAAGCGAATTAAACATCCAAAAAGAGTCTACACCAGGGAAGAAATCGAATTTGGAAGCAACCAAGGTTAAAACCGGGATACATCACAAAGACTTATCAAGCGACTTTATATTTTGCGATTTAGTCGTCTTTAGGGTTGATCCTAATAGCAGCATCGATTTCATTTTGGTCTTGTTCCTTGTCGCCCCAACCCCAAAGAGTGTGCGAACCATCTCCCGTACGCTGTACACGACGCGCGATAATCTCATCAGATACGGTTTTCATGTCATACGCCCAACCGATCTTAGAAAAGAAATTGATGAAGTTTGTAGTGAAGTTTAATCTGTTGTTACCTAATTCCGCAGTTTTGTAGTCCCAGGGGAAAGTGTGGTGGTAGTTGTGGAAGCCCTCACCCAAAGCGAAGATCGACACGGAGATGTTTTCGGAGGGCTTGATGTTCTTGTCGTAGGGCTTGTCGCCCCACTTGTGTGCAGCAGAGTTCACCAGCCAGGTCACGTTCAGGATGAAGGTGTAGCGGAATAGGGCGCAGACGAAGAATGCGGTCACCCAGTTCTCTCCCCACAGCCAGACGGGTACCACGGTCGGCATCACGAAACAAGTCAGAGGCATCAGGAGCAGGTAGTATCTGAAAAGGTGGTTTGAGTAAATAATCGTGTCTCGAGTCGTAACCCCAAAAATTCGGGATCATGACCTACCACTAAGTATAGTCAGTTTGTAGAATTTGGGGCATTGGAACAATAGTTACTCAATGTTAAAATGTTAATTTAAACTTAATTATGTATCAAACATACGTAATTATTACTTTCCGAATAAAAAAGCACAAGTAACTATGCATTTTCGACTAATTCGGCGTAAGTAGGTATACTAAATAATGGTATTCCTACTAAACGGCAGACTTCTTGAGATAGTTAAGGAGTTTTCTAATCTTAAATTCATACATTTACGCTTATATTTAAATTGAATTTTCGAAAACCTTTAACTCGTTTAGATGCATATTGCATAGATAATAAATTCAAAACGTTTCCCAAACATCCCTATCTCTATCTCATTGTATCAAAACCTATTATCAGACTTTTTTCAAGCCTTCAAAAGGTCATGCATGTCTTACGATTACGACCTCTATAAAAATCACAACGATCTTGAGTGCCTTCCGAAGCACAGACAAGACGACGACATTGATGAATCGCGTCCTATTCCTAAACAAACGTGATGACGTGGCCCAGTATACTTCCATGCCATCACGTAAAGACATACCTATTTTATGTGGGTATAAGTTTCAGTTACAATGAAATCCTAATACATAACATTATACGACCTCGCGACAGTAATAATAAATATAGGTACTGTACTATACATTATCGTTGCGTAAGTAATAAGACTATATTTGAACGTGTTGGACATCAAGTGAGTTAAAACAATAGTATTGTAACGCATTATGGTGTCTGCCATACCCTTGACATGGTTACTAAGCAGGGAAAATAGAGCTATGGAACTTTCAGTCAACTGCGAAAATTAACTTCTCATGATTCACACGTTTGAGTTATGATATGAGTGTGATAGAGATGTCTAGACTGATGATGGTACAAACACGTATTGTGTTGTGTTATGATACCTGTAGGCAAAGAGGATATAAAATCACTACGTTTAAGAGTCGGCACTTCCATACTAAAATCGGGATTAACTTTTTTCAAGAGTTTGGTTCCTATTCTCTAACAATGAGGAATCGTTTTCATACAAAACATCACAAAACTTTTTACTATGGAGTTTCTACAGTCTGCCTGTAGGTGTAATTACCATAATGATGCAACTACTAGGAATGGCATGTTAAACTAAATGTTTGTACGTAAATGGCTAAGATATTTTATACGTCTTCATTGACGAAATGGGAACAGATTCCGATTTTTGTGTATTTTTATCCAACTTCTATTCGTCAACAGCTCATTTAAAGGTTTTACTTATCAAATCAATATAAATATTGAATTGACGTTATTTGATGAAACTTAATAACAATAACATGCCAGCGAATCGATTTTGCGCACTAAGTGTTTCATCATCATGCATAATTAATTCATCCATCTATCTATGCTAATGTTTTATTCAAGAGTTTGTAAGGGAGTAATCTCCAGAACTACAGGAATGATTCTAAAAACGTTTTCAGTTATTAACAGCATTTTCTTCTGATGGATTTTAAGCTATATTTAGTCACGAAAAAAATATAAGCCGTAAGGGAAGAAAACGGACGAAACAGCTGGGCGAAAAACTAGGCGAACTTTGCACCAGTTTTTCAAACAAAACTAAATAAAGGTACTCACTTCTTCTGGAAGCGCAGAATGGGGTCAGCATAGAGGTCGCTAATGTCCAGTCCTTTCCCCTTATTCTTGAGCTCAGGATGTTTCCTCACGAGCAGCCAGCCGATGTGGGAGAAGAAGAAGCCGCGCGTCGCATTGTGGGGATCAGCGTCCGTCTCAGAGTACTTGTGGTGCATGCGATGGTCACGCGCCCAGTCTATGGCCGAGTCCTAGTGGGAGAAACAAACACATATAATTATGTTAGACTAGCTGCGCCCCTGCGATGGCTATAAACAATACTGTGTCGTCATCACTTCGTGTTAATAAATACACAAATTACTCTTTTAAAACTTCGCCACGAAAAAAGTGGTTAAAGAAGTTGGTAGAGCGACGGAACAGAGCATTCCGAAAGTCGCAAGTTCAAGTCCTGCCAGAGGCGAATTTATTATTTCTTTCTTTCATATTATATGCTTAAAAAAAGAAAGTTCAGCATTAGTTAAATAAGTGGGACTCAGCAACAGCAGTTGAATATAACCTAAGATGAGAACATAACTCACAAGTAATCGGGATATGGTACCCATGCATCAAATCTCTATTGTGATTTGGCTAAAACATAAAATATCTTTGATTCAAATATATTTTATTCAAATATTGCTGATTCAAAACATACTAGTTTAAAATATCTTTGATATTATTTTTTTCCTATATTTTATTTAGGTAGTTTTTTGATGCTGGTGTCTTTGTTTCTAGATAACCAACAGATTAAGATTTTTATCTAAATTTTCTTAACAAAAGAAATTCTTTGTTTCTCTGATTGTATGGATATTCTTATATATCTTTATCTGATATCTATAAGTGTATTTTCATAGAATCATTGAAATACAACTTGTATGTCATAGAAAATACTTCAAAAGTAAAGAAACAATTGTGTTAATATTAGTTGCTATTTGCAGGCCCATTGAAAGTCAAACTTTATGTGGTATTTGTGCGGTAGGTATTTAGTTACAACCGAGGTTTTCCTTTAAAATTTCAGGTAATGATATGGTTATAAATTATTTTACCTTATTATTAAAGTATATGGTTTGGGATTCCACACATTGCCTTTTGAGTTTACCCTTGGTAATAAGATATTTTAGCACTACAAAGAATGAAATGTTTCATCTGGATAAAACAGCTAACAAATAGAGATTTTTTTAAATCAATGAAGTTGGTATGAAATAATGCATTCATTACTGATACCACTAATACCAACTACCAAGTACAAGGTTTTACTCTGAATAAATTAGTAAGTAGGTACCTATAGTAGATAATTATGTTTCCTTACCTGGAATGCTAAAGTATTGAAAGCTGTAAGGATGAGTCTCAACGGCCATTTAGCTTTGTAAGACTTGTGTGCCCAGAGTCGGTGAGCTCCTGCCGTGATACCGAGTCCTGACATCACATACAGCACCCAGGCTGTGGAAAAATACATGGTAAGTTTCATCATGATGGTAAAACTGCTACAACTTTTCCAAAAAGTCTGCTCTAATTTGCATTGGGAGTTTTATTCAGTCAGATTTGTTTATTTAACACAGATTTTTGCATTTTATGTTTTATCTAGAGGTGCATAGCATTCTATCAGCCTCAAAGTAGAAGCTCTTAAAATAGCTATTACAGTGATAACAAGGTGATAAAAAATGTAAACAAGAAACTTGATTACAAAGAGATAATCTAAAAGATAACATACCGAAGACATCTGTTTGCCATTTCGCATGGAAGAGGAAGAGGTATAGGCCGTACACGGCTGCGAGATGAAGGTATGCAAAGAGTATGATATTCCTCCACACATACTGCCGAGGGTATGGTTTCGCCTCTTGGATAGGCGTGTTAGGAAGCGCCAGGTCTGGAGTCGCTGCGTCGCTCTCGAAGAGGACCCCGTTCACATCAGAAGCATTCGGTGCCATTTTAGACCGATCTGATAATCTAAAAACAAAGATTTTTCTCAAAACCTGCGAATACTTTTGCCACATAGGTACACCCTAAACATTGCAACGCCAAAAACTGCTTTTTACCGGCGAGAACAGATTTCTCCTTCACTCTCGAAATCCATCATAGTTTACAGCTCAAGAGATTCACATTAACTTGTCAATAAATACTTTCTTTTCACAATAAATGCAAAAAATGCCGAAGTAAACAATCTATTGAAAATTGGATGAATGAATGACGTAGAAATTTTTGACTACGTCATTCATGAAATTTGCGTTTCGTTTCATGTGAAAAATCCAAGATCCAACTTGGATTCAATGTCCTATTTGTAGGACATAAAATTACTGAAATTCTTTTTGTAAGTTCAAATTTGGAGGAATATATCGGAGGAATGAGTAGATACTATTATATTATTTAAATTAATAAATTTTTCCAATCAATCACGTTGTTGGGCACTTGTTGGTGGTTGGAGATAGAGAGAGATAGATATAGATACTTAGGTTCTAGGTTCTATACAGGGTGAAAGTAATTTTCTTTCAAAATTTAAATATTAATTAATGTAAGTAGGTATGAAAGTCTACTGAATCTAGACTGAATACAATACAGTTAACGCATCAGGATAGGACATTTAGGACCCACGGAAATAATTTAAGCTATTATTGTGCATTCTTCTTAGGTACGAAAAAACTTAATATTTTATAGGTATAGGTATAGGTAAAAAATATATTCTACAGGTTGTATTTTTACTACTTAGGTATCTATTAAAATATATACCAATGCAAGTAAAGCTACCTAATAAAACAAAATTTACTTATTTTAGTAGGTAATTTAATAATGCAGAAAATTATTTCCTAGATTCTTTTGCCCAACGGAGGTAAACATGTAAACAAGTTAGTCCTTCCAGTGGATCCTTTCTTATTTTCTATGCAAAAACCAGAAAAGTAATCGGTAGAAGTAACTAAAACACATCGAAAGTTATTTTAATTGGAAGAGTTAAGTCGGAGTTAGTGAAGTTACAGGAAATGCGAGAAGGAATGCCAAACAAAAAATGTAGGTACCTAACATTGCAATAGAAAAAAAATCTCAAATCCAATAAGAATCCAATATAAGTTAATAATTTATTTCACCTCACACAAAATATTTCAAAAAAGAGAAAAACAATCAGTACCTAACTAAAACATAACGAAAGTTACGAGAAATGCGAATGCGAACCAACTATATGTAGGAATGCCAAACTTACGTATATAATAAAATGTTTTGAATATTCCAGTACCTAATAACAAATTTCACACAAATATTCAAAAAACATTCACTGTTCACTGATACACAAACAAACTTGTACTGTAAGATTTAATACCGGCGTGGACGTTATATACGAGTAGCTTCCGCGGATAAAATTCGCAATCATAAGCCGGTTGAGACAGCGTTGATAGTGCCCGTGCACGTGTTGGACTGTGGATCTGATCGGACCCTATGACCTATGACACGCACGTACCGCGTCTTGGTGTATTCAGTGAGACTGGGCTGACTGGACGGAGACGGACCTCTATGGGAGTGCGGCGGCACGCAACGCGCAGCGCGCCGCGAGGATTGGCGGACGGAGTGGCGCGATGCTAGGGCCACGTCACGGACGGCGCGTCGTCACGTACTCCCAATCGGACTCACGCGACCACGAGCGCGGTTTGTGATCGCGCGACTTTGCCGTATTCTCCGAGAAAATAACCCGAACGTGAACCCGTTCAGATAATTCTTACTGTATAATTATTATGCGCCAACTTATCAGTTTAATTTTAATCCCGCACAGTTAACCACATACACTCAACGTAGGTCCGTCCGATTCTACCTAGCGCAGGATTTTGGAAATCAAACAATTTAATTTTATAGAGGGTGTCCCCAAATGCCCTACCTTTATAATCTAATTAGAATTTCCGCTCACTCATCAAAAGAACGGGATCTAAACAACAAACAGATCAATAATCACCTGCACCTGCACTGCGCGATGTTAGTCCTCGTTTTATAGCAAATGATGCAATGATGTGCTATTTTAAAATAATATCTTGCGCAACGCATACATGAAACAACTGCCGGCGCTCGGTGGAGTTAAAATAGTAACTTTAGATCGAAATCAAAAATAAAATATCTTTCGTTGCATACCGGTCTACGCGTTCAAGATAGGATACCTTTATTCTTGCTTATGTAATGTACGTACCTATACTTTAAGGATAGATGCAAATATGTGTTACATTGTGATTGAGAATTAAAAAATCTATAAATAAAACTTATTGTACGTATTAAAAATACATTTATTAGATAATAAAATAAGTAATTATTAACGTATTATCTAACATTACTAACATAATTATTAATGAAGAAGAAACCTTGAAGGTTTTAACAAATACCTACCTCGTATTACTATTACAATGAAAATTCAGAGACAAACAGGTATCAGCGAAATTAACCATGAATAGAGTAGGCAGCCCCTTGACGCCCCTCCGACCCTAGTAAGCGAAAGGCGTGATTTTATGTATGTAATGTAGATCATAACATAAGATTCCTAAGACATTTTAAGGCATGCTGTAAAGCGGCAACTTCAACTTTTATGAAAATAGCAATCGGCCGCCTTATCTCATTTTAACTAAATTTCTTTTCGTACTACATTTTTTAAAATAATTATTTGATCGGGCATCATTTTGTCAGCCGTATATCAAATAGTCATATTACCCAGTCATTCTGAATTTTGTCGCGGGAATCGAACGGTTTTTGTTGAAAATTGGCATACTTACGAATTATGGGTCACTCTATTTAAAAAAAAAAAATTGTGGTCCAGGACCATGTGGATTCGCAGCCATCTTGAAAAAACCCCCCATTTCCCGGATATCATAGATAGCGGGAGGGTCCTCGAACTAACTTTGGAGCACACCCTGGGCAAAGGCACGTGCTGTTAAAAAAAATCCGAAATTGTGAAAAACAAGATGGCCGCCATACAAAACAAAAAGTCGAATATCTCCTTAACGATGAGAGATAGGTAGAAAATGCTCGAAGAAATATTATAGAAGCCAATAAAGGGCAACTTCCTGTGGTCATGAAAATCCAAGATGGCGGATACAAAATGGCGCCCGAAAAAAAAATGCTCTGATTAGGCTGAAATTTTGCAGATGGGAGGTAGTTGACGTATTGATCCGATATGTTTGGTTCGTTTTCTGATTCCACCATTTTTCAAGATGGCTGCCATACAAGGATCTTTTGTATGAAGAATTTTGATTTGGCTCTGGCGCGGAAACAGTTACTGGTAGGGGGAGGATACAACAACAATAATAATACAGCACATGAAAAAACATGATGGTACTATCAGCTCCCCCCCATGAGCAACCGTTTCCACACCAGAGCCAAATCAAAATTCTTCATACAAAAGATCCTTGTATGGCAGCCATCTTGAAAAATGGTGGAATCAGAAAACGAACCAAACATATCGGATCAATACGTCAACTACCTCCCATCTGCAAAATTTCAGCCTAATCGGAGCATTTTTTTTTTCGGGCGCCATTTTGTATCCGCCATCTTGGATTTTCATGACCACAGGAAGTTGCCCTTTATTGGCCTCTATAATATTTCTTCGAGCATTTTCTACCTATCTCTCATCGTTAAGGAGATATTCGACTTTTTGTTTTGTATGGCGGCCATTTTGTTTTTCACAATTTCGGATTTTTTTTAACAGCACATGCCTTTGCCCAGGGTGTGCTCCAAAGTTAGTTTGAGGACCCTCCCGCTATCTATGATATCTGGGAAATGGGGGGTTTTTTCAAGATGGCTGCGAATCCA
Source organism: Scrobipalpa atriplicella (assembly GCA_029255725.1). Classification (NCBI taxonomy): domain Eukaryota; kingdom Metazoa; phylum Arthropoda; class Insecta; order Lepidoptera; family Gelechiidae; genus Scrobipalpa; species Scrobipalpa atriplicella. The sequence goes on from JARACY010002489.1 coordinate 16,304, forward strand.
CATGGTCCTGGACCACAATTTTTTTTTTTTTAAATAGAGTGACCCATAATTCGTAAGTATGCCAATTTTCAACAAAAACCGTTCGATTCCCGCGACAAGGCTAAATTTTAGCCAGAATGACTGGGTAAATAGTCAAGTCAGTCAGTACATATACATTTGAACCAGCCCCCGTAGCATTCCGCCGCGCGATAACGAACATATCGATGGGCGAAGAAATCTTAACCCCATTGTAGTTTACAAAAATCGCACGGAAACAAATGATCAACCCCACTGCAGTTCCAATATATCGTAGGGATGAGATAATATGTGTCATTCCTCCTCTTCCTCGGTTTCCCTCAGCATGTCTGCCGGCCAGGACCTGACGCACGGAGGCACGATGGAGTAAGGACATAGCAGGAGGTCACGGATACTGCAGAGAGAGTAGGTGCCGAGGCAGTTGAGCGCCCACTCGAAGTTCACTGGGACCACTTGGTGTTCCAACGTGAAATCTGAAAACGGAATTTATTTTACTCATATTTACGCCATATTGATTAGCGTTAAGCTTTTCAGTAATGAGATGTTTTCTTAACGCGAACTGGAACACGAATTCGGCTACCCTCTTCGACGCCTAGAGAAAAAAAAACCAGAATTTGAAGCTAATTTTGTACTTCGATAGTTCTTTAATCATATTTTTCTTATTTAACACTTGCGTCTATTTATTAAGTATAACTGTTGGTTTTTACATGTATTTTTATGAACACAAAAAAAAACAGAATATTACATTAATTTTATCACACGAGTTTTATTTAATTTTTATGCCCAATCTTTCTTCATACAGCACTATATCTTCTGTGGGTAGTTCTGCGAAAACAATTTCTACAAGTACTGTAACATATGGGGGCAATCTTCTTGAAGATGAGGTGCAACGGGGGAGTCAAGAATCGAAAGCGTGAAGCCGCGCTATTGGTAGATCAGTTGACGTTTACCTCCCGCACCAAGCCCACACAATCTAAAAGATTGCCACTAGTATTTTAATGATACAGCTGATGATACTTACAAACAAACTTATCTTCCTGTGTACTCTCCGGTTCAACTAGAAGCAGCTTAGGCTTGGAGTTGTCTTTGTCCTTGGTGAGTTTGACGGCACCGGGCTCCTCCGCTACGCAACCGCCTGCCGCTTTCAACATTTGCTGCAAATTGTAACAATTTCCATAAATTCTTTACAATATTCCACAAAAAGTTGTAAAAATGCTGAATAGATCGAGTCTGTAAAAGTGAGTAGAGTAGATCGAGTCTGTTGAGTTGAGGAGATCGACTATGTTGAGTTGAGTAGATCGAGTCTGTTGAGTTGAGAAGATAGAGAATGTTGTGTTTAGTAAATAGATCGAGTCTACTAAGTATAGTAGATCGATTCTGTTAAGTTGAGTAGATAGACTCTGCTAAATTGAGTGAATCGAGTCTGTTGCGTTGAGTTAAGTAGATTGAGTATGTTGAGTCGTGTAGATCGAGTCTGTTGAGTTGAGTAGATCAATTCTGTTGAGTAGATCGAGTCTGCTGAGTTGAGTAGATCGAGTCTGTTGAGGTGAGTAGATCGAGCCTGTAGAGTTGAGTAGTTCGAGTTTCTTGATTTGAGTGGATCAAATCTGTTGAGTAGATTGAGTATATTGAGGTAACTTGATTGAGTATGTTGAGTCGTGTAGATCGAGTCTGTTGAGTTGAGTAGATCGAGTCTGTTGAGTAGATCCAGTCTACTGAGTTGATTAGGTCGAGTCTTAAAGAGTTGAGTAGATCGAGTCTACAGAGTTGAGTAGATCGCACCTGTTTAGTTGAGTAGATCGAGTCTGTTAGGTAGATCAATGCATAAAACACAAACCTTTAGAGTGTCGATGTCGAGCAAGCTGAATGGCGGCATGCAGTAGAACGTAATACCCTCAAATATTTTCTTTATCGCCGTTCGGGATCGTCTAGGGCCTGGCTCACCACAAGCGTCCAGCGCTTCGTAGGGCAACTGCAATTAATAATTTACATTTAAAATAATATCATTCACATAAACACATCTGACGTTAGATCATCTCATAGCAAAGCTGTTATACATACTTCATCAACAACAGTTTTGGTTTGCAAACATTTCTCGACCCAAGAATAAGTCACGATCCACTTAGATGCTGCCAGAGCACACATGTATTTTACCGATCTGCAACAGAAATTACGAAATTTGTATAAAATGCCCCTTAAATTTTCAACTCATTACAAGAGTTTTTATTGTAGTACTTTTTTACCTTTGAGATTTATTTTCTTCATCAACTCCTACTACCAAATGGGTTAATTCCGTTGTATACTTATCAAGATAAGTCCAGCCGCGTTCTTGGCATAGCATTTTAAGTTTTTTAGATTCAGCAGGACTCAAACAGGATCCTGCTACAAAGAACTTCTTTGCTGGTCTGTTAAAAATATTTTTCAGTGTCAGAGCCCTTTTGATAGGAGAAATCGGCGTTTGTTTAAATGCTTCAGATAAGAATTCTTTTTCTTGTGTTGTAGTTGGACACAATGTTTGCTCTGGGTCATCTATAATTTCACTATCAAAGTGTAAAGATTTTCTTGCTACTGGCGTCGAGTTGTGCTTGATGTGATTGACAAACTTATTTATAGTGAGTGGAGTCTCTGGTACTTGTTCTTTATTCATCGACAGAGACACCTTCTTCTTTGCCACATCAACTACTGTTGTATCTTTTTTGGACTCAATTGTGGTGTCTGATATATCAATGATACTTCTTATTATTTGAGAATCTGTTTCTTTATTAACAAGTTGTTTTGCAGACACTAAGTTTTGTTTTAACTGTTGATTTTCGTTGACACGTTGTGACGCATCATTATGTTGTTTAGGTTTCGTGAAGGATATGTTCCTTGAAAGAAAAGCAAAATATGAAAACAACAGTCTGTTTGTCATGTTAAATAAAGGGTGGTATCAAAATATACAAACTTTTGTGGTGTTTCTTCAACTACACTCTCGGAATCATCATGGTCGACAACAGGCGTAGCTTGGATGAGCTCTACCATATCAACATCATGCTCAACTTGGGTATTATTGTCCTGAGTTTCAGACGCGGCTAAGTCCCGGCACATGCCCGGCGTCAGCAGGTTGTCTATGTGCTGTTGCGTGTCAGTGGGTGGTGGAATCTAAAGTAAAAAACAGTTGCATATTTCAAAGAGTCATAAATTGGTTAATAAACGTTGTATTTACTTATTAAATTCTTACCTTATCATTCTTTCCAGCAACTTCGTGAGCTTGACTCTCCTTGTCCACAATAGAAAATACGTTTTCACTGTATTTTTGATTATCTTCTTCCAAGTTTGGAACAGTTTCGATACCAGAAATACCATTGCGGGCAGGTTTATTTTGAGTTTTTTGAATAATTTGACTTGATTGTAAAGGTAACCCTTTGGTAGAGTTTTCTGATTCATTTGATTTTTGCTTTAGGACTTGCGTTTTGCCAATTTTCTTGTTGTTACTATTATGTATATCTGCATCGATATTTGCGAATACTTGGCTCATTATAGCGTCGTAGTTCATGGACTCACTTTCATTCCCTATATCTTTAGGTTGTTCTTCAATTGCAGCAGCAGAAATCACTTCTATCTGTGGAGTATTATCATTCGAATTGGTCTTTTGTTTTTTGCTGCAAGGTAACTCAATATCATCATTTACTGCTCTCTCTCTTTTATCAGCAACTTTCTGTGATTTTTTACTTTTAATGGTTGGCATTAAAATCTCAGAAGCAACTTTTTCTGTATCTTTTAGTAAGTTTACATTAGCTTCTTTGACAGAACCACTATTAAAAATATCTATGTCATTCAAGTCTTCAATACTTTCCATATCTTTGTTAGCAGATTCTATCTCTTTAGTATATTTATTATGAGGTTTCATATCTTTGTTAACAATTCCTATATCTTGCGTATTTTTTTGTGATTGTTCATGTGATTCTTTACCACACTCAAGAGTTTTGTTTTTATGTTCATTATTCTTGTTATTTTCAATACATTCTGTTTTATCTGAAATGTTAGTTTCTTTAACTGTTATTTGTGAAGATTTTGCAGACATTGCTGGTTTTTCAGATTGTGTCTTCTTTTGTGTTAGACCTGTGCGGTTCCTTTTCCGTTCAAGATGTTCCATTACATCAGACAGTTCTCTTTCAATGCTGTCAGTTATCTCAAATTGAGTACGCGCAGTAGGAACTGTAGCAGTGTCAGCCGAAGCTGTATTTTTCTTTGAAGATATTGTTTTATTGACTGCTACCTTATAGTGTTCATCAATATTAAGTTCTATAGTTTGAACATTGACAGGGTTCATTGGGGAGCTTCCTGCATCACATTTGTTTCCAAGATTGTATGGTCCTAATGAAGTTTGTATTTCTTTATCTGTGTTTGTCTTAATTTGAACATCATTTTGTTTATGTTTTATAACAATATTAGTAACAGTATTGCCTATTTTAATTGATATTTCAATGTCATCTGTGTTTGTTTCCAAAGTATCTGCCTCTACTTCTTTTTGTGTTATGAGGACATCACTCTTTTTCCCAGGGGGAGTAATTTGGTGCAATGCCCCTTTTTTAATAAAAGGTAGATTAGTATTTGCACTATTGTTAAGGGCTGGTAAATTATTTGTATCATTTGACGATTTTTTCTCGCATTTTCCACCACATTCAATTTCAACATCCATCTGATTATGTTCAAGAATATCTTGGTTCACTTCACCACTTTGTTTATTAGGTATTGAATTTATTTTGTTGAAAACATCGGGTAATTCTTCTGTACATACATTCTCTTTATTTTGGGGATTATCATATTCTAATGAATTCTGTGGTTCTTTATTTTCATTAGCATTTCCAGCAGATTTATTGTTAGAGATTTCTTTATTTGATACATGAGGTGTATTATCATCTATAACAAAATGTTGTTTCTCAGAATCAGGTTGAGGAAGGGTTTGTGCCTGTTTTGGTTTGTTAGTACTTTGAGCTTTCTTACACATCTCAATTGACACATTTAATTTACTTTTATTTCTTTTATTCAGCTTACCAAATTCCTTCCTCATTTTCTTAACACTGTTCCAAGTTTGTTTATTTTTTAGTGATTTCGTACCAGTACTAGAGTTTTTAGCACTATTTTTATCTGCTGAAAGATCATATGATGGAGGGCAGTAATCAGCCTTCTTATCTAGTTCTTTTTTTCTTGAACTTCTTCGAGGATTATCATTGGAATAATCATTATCATCAAAGATAAATGGTTCTATATCCATAGGACCGATGACATTTTCTTTGGGTTTCTTAGATACTTCTTCTGTATCAGGTAGCACCTCAATTTTATCCCAATCTTCTTGAGTTTGTGGTGGTTTTACCACTTTGTCAGGACTTTTAGTTTTATTATTGGGTGTATGGATTTGAATTTTACTTTTGGACAGTTCCATGTGCTGCTGTAGTTCAGTCACAGATACTTGGGAACTAAGTGCTGGTGCAGAGAATTGGTTATCAGAATTTGCTAACCACTCCTTCACATGTTTAGTTGGATCTTCCTGTTGAAGATCATCCAGGATGTCAAGAGTGAATTCCTCTACTGTAATTGAAAAATAATAACAACTGGATTAGTTCTAAAACATGCATGTCTGCTCACAAATACACACAACTATTACTGGACCTTAGGATTTAGTCTGTATGGTGCTTATAAATTATTATGTACCATCTTTCTATCTGTGGGCTTATTTGTGACAGCAAATTTTGGGAATAATGATAATTATTCTAGATTGAGACATTGCACATACATACATAAAATCACACCTTTATCCAAATGTAGATTACATTCCTATCAAGCTGTTGAAGCGTGTTTTAGTAACAAAACAAACAATCAACTTAATAGGTTAAACCGGTTAAACATGTAAGAATAAAAAGAAAATCCACTTACATTTGACATTGAATAGTTTTTCAAATGCATCGGCAAGGGCATGAACATGCTCGGTAAGTGCCTGTAATGGAAGATTCAGTTTCAGTGCCTTCTTTGCAACTGGAGCCGCACAGGTGTGGCAAGCCCGGCGCCCTTTCCAACAAGCATGACAGAGTGTGTGGCCACAGGCGGCCGTCTCTGGTGCTATGTAATATTTACAGCTGAAACAAAAGATTTTTTTTAAATATTGGAACAACTAGCTATATCTAGATTATATTCATGTTACATTTCAACAGACGGTGTAGAGCAAAGGGTGCGCCTAAACTATATAATAATGTTGAAGCAACATACAGGACAGTGGAATTTTTATGATAAGTTAGTGGATACGCTGACTCTAGTGCAATTTAGGTTAGAATTTGTAGACCTTTAGAAATTGCAAGGTCATCATGTGTTGCATGAATCTAGATAAAAATTAGGCGAAATGCAGCTTTGAAGCTTTTACTAGTGTAGTGAAAGCACCCATACATACCATTCGATGCAGGTTACATGTTCAACTTGATGAGAAGTTAGCTTTGAAATAATCACTGGATCCAAACCTTCAATAACCATTTCTGACGCCGAATCACGTATTTAATTAATCATGTAAGCGAACCACGAACGTAAACGATAGAATTATAATAAACTCAAATAAACTAAAATACGCCGGAAACTAGCCGGAAACAAAATAATAAATCTTGTTTTGTTTCATTCTTTCTCGTTCTCCCGCGCAAATTCGTGTTTTTGACGTATCTATTGTCTCTGGGTAAACTTGGCAGAATATTTTTGAGATATTTTGCCTATTTCAAAGAAAAAGAAACGAATTGTCTATGGCTAAGTGCCCGTTCACACTGGTCAACTTTGGACAAAATTGCATGCGATTTAGTTTTTTTTTTGTATAATGGCAACACCGACGTAATTTGTCAATCTGATAACTGTCAATCGTCGTTTTCAATCGCCGAAATCTGAGGGGGTGCGGATTGCAGTGCGGTGTGTTCTTGTAAATTCCTTTGATTTTCCACTTGTTAGCCATCTAAAAAGCTTAATTTTAAAGTAAGTAAAAGATTGAACTTTTGTCTTTTATTGGGTAAAGTTGTAAGACTTGTATAGGTGATATTTTTCATGTTATTCTGCCACAAATAATATTACATAATCTAATGACACCTCTGCTTGTTTTGAAGGTTTTCTGATTCTTCTCACGGTATTTACGCACTAGGATGAATATATTTCACGTTATTTAAGCTCCAGGGTAAAGATGTTAGTAACTGTACATTCTATAAATTAGTACCTACCTATCTTATTGCCTATCAATCTTTCACTGTAGTTTGGGTTATGATAAAAAAAATCACAGAGCTTCTTAAAAGGAGGTAGCAATGGCAGTAAGAAAAACACCATGTTTAAGGATAAACACCCATATTTTTTGTACATAACAGAATATTACTATTTATTTACTTTGATTACAGAATGGCCATGGCTCTGCGTACACTTTTAAGAAGCGCCAGACTGCAGGTCCGCACTTTCGCTGCTGAGGCAAAAGAAACGACCATCAAAGAGGGAGAAATGGCACTCACATTTGCTGCTGGCAACAAGGTAAATTCTTTGTCCTTTTGTGAAGTTTTGTAAAAATGTTAAATTAAATATCAGCTACAATAGACCTAAAATATTTGCAGTTGGCTTTTGGGCTCTCTGAAGACTATCATTACACTTTTTTAGCACCAAAATTGTGCTTATTGCACTTTTTTTATGTAGCCTCTAATGTTTCCCACTGCAGGGCAAAGGTCTACCCTCTTTCACACCTCCCCTCCACTCATTGCACTTTTAAAACCATTTTTTTCAGGTGTTCTACGACAAAAAGGCTGTGAAGCAAGTTGATGTGCCATCATTCAGTGGCTCATTCGGTATCCTCCCCAAACACGTTCCCACTCTTGGTATGTGTAGTAATAACATGTATATTTCTTATATTATTTAGGTGTAATCCATTTTCAAAACACTAATAGCCATAGCCCCCACTTGGCTTGGATTCCTGTTATGGACATACATGGAAATAACTTTAAAGTAAGCTAGGACTCAGCACTATTTAAATTCATCATTAAAATATCTGACTAGAAATCAAAACCTATACTTAAACCCAGGGCCTCTGCAGATACATTTACAATAAGACTATGCAGGTAGAAAAAAATTGTTAGGTTTCACTGAGATGGTTTTTTCTTATCTTATGTGGTTTAACATAAAAATGACCAGAATTCACTAAGCTAATTTTCAGTTGTTCCTAATAAACATACAAGTGTACAAATCTTTTTACTAAACATGTTTTCCAGCTGTACTCCGACCTGGAGTAGTCACAGTGACAGAGGGTGACGGCAAACAGCTCAAAATCTTCGTCTCCTCTGGAACCATCACCGTCAATGATGACTCCAGTGTACAGGTAATTTGGGCTACCTTATTGCACATTTTATTTTTACGCGTAGTATTAATTAAGGGAAGGGGTCCACCTTATTTTTCTTTATTTTCCCATTTTATTGGACAACATTGAAGTGGCAGATCCAATGATAAAGGATACTGATAATGATCATTCATTTCTAAACTTTATGGGCTACTTAAATGTCTAATATATTATTTTTTACATAGCATGAGCATCCTGATTCATGTCTAATGGATAATTTTCGACATCTATTACCTGTAGTTTTTATATTTTATACCTGCTGCTCATGCTAACTGAAAAATACTAAAGCTTATAGGAGGTTTTTTATTGTATTAGGTAGCTGATCCAACTATTATTTGAAGGTCAGAAAAAAGTTGTGATGATGACTTGATTATTTTTAGTTGTCACAAAACTTTTGTTAACATTCACTGGGGTGTGTAGGACAGGATATGAATTCTGAGAATCCGATATACATGTCATGTTCTTGTTTCTGCTGCTTTGGTTGATATATAAAGGTGCTTCTAATATTTATCTGCAATACGTGGCTGAAATACAATGGCCGGCGACATTGCAAGCAATACCAGACATATCGCAAAACATAAAAACAAAGCCATAGATTGCTTGGAAATTAATAGCAATAAAATATTTTTGTGATAGCCAGGCAATAGTTATCCAGTATTGCAGCTACATCTTCTCTTCTCTTCTCTTCTGCCTAGCGTCCTCCCGGCCTAATGCTGGGGTCCGCTTTTACGACTTTCTTTATCTATTCCACTTTGCCTGGTCTTCGGCATCCGCTGATGTAAGATCGTTCTCTTTCATATCTGCTATCCACATGCAGCAATATATGCAGAAAAATGTTGCCATTTAGAACATTAGACTAAACAGTCTTCAAAGGTTCATGTTTCCTTGTGCAGGTGTTAGCTGAAGAAGCACACCCAGTAGAGAGCCTGGACCGCGCCGCCGCGCAGGAGGCGCTCAGCAAGGCGCAGTCAGAGCTCAACTCCGCCAACAACGAGAAGGTAAATCCACCCGTGATACATTAACATAGTTGTTTTATCTCACAAGTGCCGCTTTGCCATACTTGGTTGTTGTAAATGTACCTAAACGCACATAGGGCCCGATACGTAACCATCCCAACTTAACTAAATCTCAACTAAAATTATTGCCATCCTGTTCTGTTCTCTCATGTGATAGAAAGTGACAGGTATGGACTTATATTAGTTATAAAAAAACATTTCACAATAAGGCACACGAGGGCGCTTGTCTGTATGCACAACCAAAAGTGTGGCTGAGCGGTAGTCGTGAGATAAAATAACTATACCAACTCTTTGTTTGTAATATTTTTCACATCTAAACATTGAAACGGATTTTCTTAACATTTTCCAAGATGATAGATGTTTTCTTGGACATGGTCATAGGCAACTTTTGTACTTAAGAAAAATATGTCATCGCCACAGCTAGTGCTAGTGCATTCACATGTCAATATTCGGCCATGCGCCTGATCTGGTTTTCGATGCGTCGTATGTGCTGCTGTTTTGTTAAATAAACTCATCACTTCCTAAATGCCTTTCTGTTCTAATAATCCCGCAGATATAATAAAATTTACTAATTTTATCAGGAATCTGTGTTAACTTGTAGCATTAATTTTGAATCAATGTCATTTTCCTGCAGTATAAAAATAGTTAATTGTAATACCTTATAATGTTGGTTAATAATGATAATGATTCTTAGAGAGCACAACTTAACTAAATCTTAACTAAAATAATTGCCATCCTTTTAGAGGAAACTCTCAGGATAGAAAATGAAAGGTGACAAATTTAGTTAATTTGATGCACATATACGAATTGCCCTGCCCCCCCTGAAAGATTTTTTTATGTTGGTTCTGTAGTTTCGAGTTTTCTCATTACAGACATAGAAATTCCTCGTTATAATATTTGTTGTATTGTTACAGGCAAAGGCTGAGGCAGCCATCGCTCTGGAAGTGGCGGAGGAGATCGTGAAGGCGGCGTCTTAAACACACCACACAACAACCGTTAGTCAGCTATTTAATTATTATAAACTGTATCTATAAATAAATACCATCTATGTAGAACATATCTATTTTGATTGATAGACCTATTTTTATTTTATTTTTATATTATTTATATTTATTTATAAATAATTACATATTTGATATACAGGGTGTTAGGGGCGGTGTCCCGAAAACAAGAAGATTTTTTTCTTCTTCTGAAAGTTGTTCAGTTTTGTTGACTGAGCAACCTCTTTCAGTTGTTTTAAGGTTATACCGTCCCTTACACCCTGTATAAATGTAGATGGGATAATAAGGTTCTGTTGATTGTTTGAAATAAAACACTGATTATATTTTATTATAGTCGACGTTTGAGTAGTTTATTCAACACAAATCAAACACTTTGGTACAAACAGTTAGCTGCGGTTAGCAATGTCGTATTGTTCAATAAAATCACCAATATCGCCAGCGGCAAACCCATCACGAAGACAGTAAGCGAAAACATTTAAATACTTCGAAAAATCAGTCCCATTAAAATATGCCAATCAATATCAGCTATATGCTAAAATTCCACTTTTAAATAATACATTTATAATTTTGACTAAAATTCTTATTTAATTTGTTCACATTATATTTTATAAGTAGTATTCCATTAATCCAATTTCTAAGTGGAAGGTTAAGAGAAGATATCGGTTGCTAGGAAGTCGCGAGAACCTAACTACAAGCTACATTTACTGCCAAGCTTACACGACGATGCACAACATATAAGGAAACATCTAGAAAACGACACCACAGTGTCTTACGTCTAATCGTTTGCATATCATATTATAGAAGGATAAAATTACGATTAATAAAAATGCACCTTAATACACTAGAGTAATATTAAAAAGCTTTAAATTCCATGACAATTTGTTACATTTTGCTGGTATCCAGACGAGTACACTTGATGTTATCAATCGGTAACTGGTATTTATCTTCAATACAATATCTGCAGAAGTCTGCGCGAGTATGATGGCGTACCTAATGTTGATTATTTTTAATTTTATAATAATATTATATTGAGTAACACATATGTTACTAACTAGCTACGGATTATATAGTACGCTTTTGTTTAATAAAAGTTGATTAGTTGCTAATAAAGAAGCTTATTACTAGTCCTTATATTTAAGTAGTGAATGCTTAAATGCAAACCGAAACAATAAAAAAACATTTCACAATAATACAAATTAGGACTTGGCAATAACGCAAAATGGTAAAAAGCATCACGAAAATATAACATTAAAAGGAAGCATCGTTGCGCCTCAAAGGGCGCGTCACCTAAACTACCGTCCTACGAGTACACAAATATAAATAACGTTATGTTAGTATAAAAATTAAACTGGGATAAAAATACAAAATATCACATTATTACATGTTGAGCTTAATTTAAATCGAAACTTTTCTACACCCCAAAATTCCAGCCAATCCTACAACACTCTTTAAATTAAGCCTAACAAATAAGACAAAAAATGAGGTTAACTATAATAAATGTACTGCGGATACAGCGGAGCCTGCGGCGGCGGGCGGGAGGGAACCGTCACCTTCTATTAATCAAATATATCAATCTCAAACTACCACAACCATCATTTTCTGTTTTTGTATGGTAACACTAAAGAGGTGACGTCTCTTTACAACTACGAGGAAAGGTAGATTATCATATCATACATATCGGCTGGATATGCCGTCCCGCCGCAGGCGTGTTGAGCCCGAACTAAAACTAACATTTTATGGCACCGATGTGCGCATCACGAATTAAGACTAAAAATAAATCCAGCCAACTAAGTTGGGGTAAATTTGAATAAAAGGTTTCGTAATGAGCGACACACGAGGTAGGTAAAAAAAGACTGTTGATTTGAAAAATTTGGCACGAGTATCACCATCCCGCTGACAGCTATATGCCACGTTCGAGCTAATAACTTCAGAAACTGAATCGATAGAAGTAGCTAGGAAAGAAATGTACACAAGCGTTCGCGCTACGCTTCAGCAAGATGGGGATGGTCGGTGAAGGGGATAGTCGGGGGTGTGTGTCGCGGCTCGGGGGGCGCGGGGGGCTCGGGGGCAGTTTACAGGTTACACTGCCACAGTATCGTAGGCTGTGAGTCCCCCCCTCCCGTGGACTGCTTGCTGGGCGATTGGGGTGCTTGCTTCTGGTCTGAAACACGTCCCCAAAACGGTTAGCACAACACACTTTTACCTGGACGATGTCCTACTTTGAACATTCACACGTATCTAACAATGACATCCGGGAAGTATTAGGTATGAACTATTAATGGAACGTGAAAAATCGGGAGAAAAAGTGTAATGCTACGGATGAAAAGGAAAAGTTTGCACAATTATTTGCAATTGCCGTTAATTATTTTATTAATGTAATAGGGCAGATAAAAACTGGTATTTACAATGCAGCTAGCGGCTCTATTATCTATGAAATGAGCGGTTTTATTGTGCCAGGGCTAATAAAATGCTATGCAAAAACAAATAGATCATGCCCTAATTTGGCAACGCAATTCTTATGAAAATGAATATAACTAGCCGTCGGATCATCGTGAATTAGGCAACTGTCTTTTGTTGACCAAATTAGGAGCAAAGTAAATGGCTTCTGCTGCGTTGAAATAGATCATGTGGCATATAATAGACTCAATTCAAGCTGGTTATACAGCGTGATTGGTACATGGGTGAATCCTCTTGTGGAAACTATGCCAACAATGAACCCATGGGAGGTTTGCACCTACCTATCTATCAAACACTCTGTATATTAACTTAAAACAACAAGCCAGTAAAAGTCGACCTTCCGAAGTCAAGATATACTAGCTGATGCTTTAAATAGATAAGCAGCTTGACTGATTTTATATGTCGTATGATCCCAGCAGACGCCTAAAGTGCACACAGGTATATTATTTGTTAGCCACAAAAAGGTTAAGAACACAAAAGATCAGGCAGAACGAAGATACATTCATAGAACGTTGGTTCACATACTTTGACTTACTGTTTCCTGTTGAGATGGATGCAGAACATAACACATGCTTAAGTTCGGGCATAATCTAGTCACGATGCTTTATTCATAGTATATTATAATCATAAAACAAGTGATAGCGCACACACAAGGATTCGGCTACCTCATCTATTAGATTCTTCTTTGAGATTAAAATTCATATTTATTTAGTAAAGTTTCATTTAGATACTAAGCAGACATCAAGTAGTATCTGATCTGAGATTGTTACAAAATGTGGGTAAGTTTCAAGCATGCCTGTATTTTGAGTCTGTTGCATGTCATTTACGTAGTTTAATACTGTTATTTCATTATTATTATTTAAAATTCAAACATTGCATTGATTGTTTTAAGCTATGAGGGTAGTGCTCATAGGATCAGTGCGTGTTACTAAAGTAAGAAAGGCCTGGTGGAACTGACCTGTCAATGAGTTTCCTCATTTCGTCGCTGTGCAAGCCGTCCTTGGCAGTGTGGGCCCTGACTGTAACAACACACATGTCACGACGCGTCTACTCTAGCCACGAGACCGAGGCGCCCTCTACTACACATACAATACCCATTTGTTGCGGAACAAGTTTACACAGAATGTCGTTACAAGTTTACACATAATATCGTTACAAGCTTACGCAGAATGTCGTTTTAAAATTTTATAGAATGTCATATTTACGAAATGTAACAAGTTTGTACAGAGTGTGCTGATATAAAAGAAGCTGAGAAAATGTGAAAGAAAATTGCAAAATTGGCTAAGTATCTGATAATTTGGAAAAGAAATAAGCAGTTGATAGATAAAGAAAAAAGGCTAATAAATATTGTTTCAGTCTCTACCAAATTGTTGAAGGCGAAATGGGTATTGTAAGTGTTGATTCCAAAACATGTACTAAAATATTCTACTTAACTGAAATAGAAATATAATTTGTTAACACAATCACGTCTAAACATTTAAAAAGTATAGATCAAGAGTCAACTTACAAAAAATTTTGAAAGACTTTTTGCGCATCATTTGGCAAAATGAATAACAATAAACATAGTTTCCATTGAATGAAATTAAGGTTAGTGTTAGCTTATTTTTTTAAATAGTTTGTTATTCATTTCTCCAAATAATACAATTAAAATATTTAAAAGAATTTTGAAAAATCTAGAAAGCCAATTACGAGAAGATCTAATTTAGAAGCTTGTATTCCGATTGTTATATTATAATAAATAATTTAGACAAAGTTGCATGCTGTCAGTCACAAGTATTAGAACAAAAAAAATAGAACTATAGCTAAAATTGTTTTACCGTCTTCTGTTCAGGTGACACCCGCGTGCGCAAACCAATTCACAATTTTAGATATTTAATCACAAAATGAAATTCAAAATCATGATTAAAATTAATGATGTTGTTTTCGTCATACTTTTTATAGCATCAAAACAAACTTATAGCATCTTCTTGCGAGCCTAATTAAGCTGCAAAATATGAAAGCTGTGCTTGAAAATTGTCTATGCATTTACTATATACGTATAATTTATGTATGTAGGTACATTTATACTTATAATATTTAATACAGCGTACTTCAATAAAAAGTATGACGTAATTATGTAAATGTGATGAACTGATTTGATAAAAATGGGTAGGTACCGGACTTATGGATAGTGTCCCTGCCAGAAGCGTGAATATTCCTGACTATTATGTCATGTATGATTTTTGTATAAAAATGATCATTTAAATGTAATAATGTTTTATGGGTTTCGTAAACTTTGTGTAACAGAAAGGGATTTAAATACAGATAGAAGTGAATGTTCTCTTGAAGCTAATAGCTTTTGCTTAGAAACAGACCATAAAATAAAATGCTATGACATTGCTTGCTACGCTCTCGAATAGAGGGGTGTAATATCGAGCCTCCAGATTACCAAGAAACATTTTGTACTATTCTACCAACAAGTATCATAGATCTGCTCAGAACGTATGATGCAGTTTCTATACCTTCTCGATAAAAGTTAACGCGTTTAACGAGTACAATCATCTCCTTCTGAATATATCGCTTTCAGAAACACAGGGACCATATTTAAATAATGTCTTTTCACAAACGTATTAGCGGAGTGGACGTACCAGGGTAGTTGCGTGGCTGGTCACACTCAGCCTCAGAGATCTCGTTGGAGTCCTTGCTCTCGTTGAAGGAGGACGAGCAGTTGTTGTCGTTGTTCGCGTTGCGGGGGGGCGGCGGCGGGGGCTCGGGCGATCCGCCGCACTTGCGGGTACCTACAACCGGTGCTAACACTAAATAATGGTTCATTAACTGGTTTGGAAGAAGTGGCTTGTATTTGAAAGCATAAAGCGATGTATAAATCTTGGTCGACTCTGAAGCTAACACGAGGTCCGACTTTAGGCTGTGTACACATTATGCCGTAGCGGCAGCGGCGCCGCCTGCACAGGCTTCTCTTGCGATTTGTATGGAGTCTTACAGAAGATGCCGCGGCGGCTGTGGCGGCAAGTTTCTCTTCCGCGGTGGAAGCGGCGAGCGCTGCCGGGTGTAAGGGACAGTTATCCGCAAACTGATAGGGGTAACAATTTTGTATGCAAAATGACCACCTCGATCACACTTTGTATGGGGAAGCCAAACAATTTTTTCTTTTTCTAAAAGAATTTCTTTATTACTACTACCTTTGGGAAAGTTGTTCAGTTTCGTTGACTGAGCAGTCCTATAATTTTGCAGTAAGTTGTCCCTTACCGCCGCTTAATCATGATCAGCGATGCATTGTTATCGTAGCTTTACTTGGGCTTACCAATGCTAGGACGAGAGCCGTAGTGGTCGGAGTAGGGAGTGCCGTAAGCGCCGGTGTATTGTTCGTCCTCGGGAGCGCAGCACGCAGGCTCGTCGTACTCGGGGCCGCAAGCGTACATCGGGCGAGAGTAGCGGGCGCGCTGGACAAACCAAAAATAAGACATTAAAATTCCAGATCCCGCGTGGTGCCAGAATAAAATCACTTCATGCCTGGCTGCGGATATCGAAAAGCCGACTAGGATCCAGGAATGCTTAGTAGCCTGAGGTTGTGTGTGGTTGATATAAAGAGACCAAATCATGTTAGGTATAGACGCTCTATAACTTGTAAAGCGGTTATACCCATCTACTCCACTGAAAATTGAATAACCAGTTATAGGAGTGTTATTTGGTATTGAGACAAATATTTTCGTATGTTGAGCATGCATTTGGAAAGATCAGGTCAGATGATTTAGTCTAGCAGCTCCTGTTAAGGGCTGCTTTAGAAATCCTTGTTCTGTGGGAGGTGAAAGTGATATAAGAGTTCTACATACGTATTGGTCCTCCTCAGCGCAGGTGGCCGGGTCGTCGTATTCGGGGGCGGTGGAGTAGATGGCGCTCTGGCCTCCCTGGGAGTTCTTGCGGGCGTAGCGGCTGTTGGCGCGGGGCTGCGGAACAAAAAGGACCTTTGGTTGGCTCTCGTGTTTCAACAGGAAGGCTTAGACTATTCCGAACATGTTACGCAGAGTTATGAAAGATGGTCGCCGTGCGTTGAGATGTTCTTGCGGTGTCTGTGAGATGAAGTTTTTAGTTTTCTTAGGCTTACTGACAATCTCATATAGAAGCCGTTAGACACGAGTTGCTCTATACCGCGTAGATACGAGTAAATAGTTTAGAGAGGCCTATGTCCTGCTTTGGATGTCTTTCGGCTGAGACGACAGGAACTTGTCTCCGCTCGGTACCCTGTTTACTCACCATGCTCTGAGATCCGGTACGGGAATGTGCCGGGTGGTGAGGGTGTGGGTGCGCCAGGGTGCCAGCATGAGCCGGATGGTGGTGAGGGAACGCCAGAGCCTTGCTCGGGTCCATTTCTTCGCGGAAACCAAGCAGGTGGAACGTTGCGTACGGGCAGATCTCGTCTTCCATGCCTGTACAGAACACATTGGTTGTCACAGTCGTCTCAGGTGGCACAAAGGGATAATACAGGTGCCTCGACATAATATTGATTTCGCATTATTTGTAAGATGGGTACCTACTTAATAAAACACGCAAAATTAGGTCGTGATGCGCATGTTAGCATTTCCGGTACGCAAATATGCACAGTATAAATAGTGCTAATCATTATTAATACACAAGTTATTTTCCATGCTTTGCAAATGCAATTTTAAATCATAATTTTTAATGGAAGTGCGTAGATGAGATTCAATAAAATCTCTTAAATTAACATTACAGTTGTATACGTGTCCTTTGTGCATGTGTGTATTGTGTGTGTATTTATAGTGCAAACGTTGAATACATAAAACGCAAATAAATATAAAAAATTGGGGTTAGAAAACAAGCCAACAAAAAAAACAGAATATTGTTATGTTAAACATATTTTAACAAGTAATACTTACTTTACACGGCAGGCAATGTTAGTAGCACTCCACTCTGTTATTGACTGTTTTTGGTAACATAAAATATTAGTGAAAATTGGATATCAATATAAATATCAACAGTCTATGTTAACTTGTAGGAACATTATTATTTTTACTGGAATTTCGTATAGCTTGAATATCAAAGTAATTGTTAAGACTGTTGACTTTATGTCACCGTCCATTCCTCAGTAACTATGGCAAGCTAAGCGTCAGCAAGCATCTTACCAGTGGATATGGTTTCTCCGGAGCCGGTGCGTCGTATGGGCAGCCGCGGCCTGCGCACGCGCTCGTAGTGGTGCCGCCTCGGGTCCCATGTAGAGTGCGCGCCCACTGAACCACACTACTGCGTTACGCATGCGCTAGGCTACGCTAGCCACAAGGTATCATCTCACTGGTTACTTTGAGCACCAAAAGTCGAGAGAGCAAATCTTAGAAAGACTTCTGCATGATTGGTTTTATCATTTATTTATAGATTTGCTCTCTCGACTTTTGGTGCTCAAAGTAACACAGTGACGATGATACCTTGTGGCTAGCGTAGCCTAGCGCATAATAAATGGGACAATACTCCAGGACATATCCTCTATGAGTAATAATTTTAGGTTTGGATATGGCTGCTAATAAAACAAAAAGCGTACAACAACAAAATGGACATTAAAGGATAACTAAAACTAAGAGTGACAAAATAAAATAGTCCTGAATGAACCCACCAACCACCAGAATTCTGTTTTGGATTTGCAATCGTAAGAATCCGTCATCTTTAATAAAAATCTAGAATGATAAAAATATTAAGAAAGGGTAAAGAGCATAGGCCGTGCAGAAGTAAAGCTAGTAAAGACAGAAATGGAAGTGCTAATAACATTGTTTTTGTGCAAGTTATAAAATCTGAGACGTTTAAAAAAAACTCGTGTGTAGCTTTGAAATTTTATAAGATGTTTTGAGTTTAGTGCAGTGCCGTATGGGTTTTGTGTAGCCCTCCGCGTACTTACTGATGACAGCCTGTCGTTTCACTCGGTCGCAAGTGTTGTAGTTGGAGCCTGGTACGGGGGGTAGTTTCCGGTTGGGAGGCGCGATGTAGCCTAGTTCGTCGCGAAGTCCTCCCCGTTTGTCTAGCGTGCCGCCGCCTCCGCCCATCGCGGCTTGAGATGCGTTGTACACTGCGTCGTCTACATAAACAGGTACATTCGGGATAAAAAAAAACTCAGTTTTTTTTGTAGTTATTACAAAGATATAAGATTAGACGTAAGTAGGTAACTAGTCTGTTCGTTACTGACATCTAGATGGATTTTGCAAATAAGTAAACAATGAATTTTGAAATAATAAGACAAAGAACATCTAAAAGGAATGGTTATATTTACATGCGAATGATGATTCCATCTAATGAATCCAAAAATATTATTTTCGCCACATCTATGAAGGTAAAATAATCATAATTTCACGAATGTAGAGTAAAGAAATTTACAAAGCGGTGATCCATGCCACCTATACATACAGTACACGTCCTTCTGACCTCGCAGCCGGTGCGGCGTGTTCCTACGCGCCAGGGTCAGGCAGATCACTACCACTCCCACGACGAACACAACAATCGTCGCCAGAATGGGCACCAGCACTTCAGGTTCCAGCCAAGCTCTAACCCATGGAGGCAGTTCCTTGCCTTCGTAAGCGTTACCAGGCAACGGAGCAACGGTTCCTAGAACATAGTAATATACCTTTGTGTTGGTCCCGAGTGCCTCGTACCACGCAAACCACCACGATCGCGATGATGATGACGAGGATGGCGGCCACCACGGGCACGATAAGGTTAAGGTGCGACAGGATTATCTTGAGGGTCTGTTCCGTGGTGAGGGAACTGCCGCCGACCTCGCGCGCGGGGGCGATCGTACCTGAAATGCAATCGCACGTTAATGATTTGTGATCGGGTCATGCAACATAAATAATTATGAATAAGGCGATGCATTTCAGGTACGTGGTCGTGCTTTACCAAACCATTTAATTTTAAGCAATTTAAAGAACAACATTGAACAAATAAAGAATTACTTTAAAAATAAATGCAGACTTACCTCCAGTCATAGTAAGGGTAGCAAATTCATATTCTGCAACGTTGAATCCGGCATTGTTGTGTGCAGTTATTCTCAAAACATACCACGTAGCAGGTTCCAAGTCTGTAAATTGGAGTCATTGTTAGAACATCTACTGCTGGTGAGACAATGTTAATTTCAATAATAGAGGAACATACCAAGTACGACGAAGTTACCACCGGGCTTAACAGCGTTAGAGATTTGGTTCCATTCAGCAGCTCCCCTAGAAGAAAATCATAGACGGGTTAGTTGTCATGATCACAATGAGTTTAGATTGTCCTTATATTAAAAAAAAAAACTACTATCTTACTTCTTCTTATTCTCGACAACGAAGTGGCTCATAGGACAGCCGCCGTCGAGCCATTGCTTCAGGTGTAGGGTGACAGAAGAGCTTCCAACTTCGATGAAATCAGCAGCGCGAGGAACAGGAGGCTTGGAGCCACGAGTGCGGGCGATGACCACATCAGAGGCTTCGCCAGTGCCAATGCTGGGGGCAAGAGAACATTGATAAAATAGACTGTAGAAGCAAGGTAGTAGATAGTGTAGTGTAGTAGGATAGTAGAGTTGATCGCATTGAGAGCTTACCCGTTGTATGCAGTAACGTAGAGCTGGTATCTGGAGCCGCAGAATAGATTTTCTAGAGTGTAGGTGTCGGTACTGCTTGGAATCTGTAAGAAAGCAGATATTAATGCAATTTGGTGGCGTAAGCTTATTGCAATTTAGGTCAATTTAAAATCTAAAGAACTAATAAGTTTATGTATCTCTAGGATTTTACCTGAACAGTCTCCCAATCGCCGAACTCCTGTTTGTAGTGGATGGTGTAGCCGGCAGCAGGGGATTGGTCAGCATGGTCAGACGGCTTCAAGCGAAGAGTCAGGGACGATACGGATGACGAAGCAATGCTCAATTGAGGCGGGAATGGAGGAGCTGAAAGAAACGGTGAGTCAATTACATCATGTTCTTTTAATGAATCCGATAAGACTTGCAAAAGTTAATGTTTATTGGGTTCATCGAGTCGTTCGTTGATTCTAAAACCCAGTCGATAATAAAAAAAGAAGATGGTTTCATAACTTACCAAGAACGGAAAGCGTGTGGGTAACAGTGTCAGTACCGAACTGGTTGTCAACATGACAAGAGTATTCTCCAGCGTCCTCGCGAGCCACTCCAGCGATTTGTAAAGAACCTTCGGGCAGTTGGCGAACGCGTTCTGAGGCTTCCAAGGGATGACCTTTCACCTGTGCAAAGTTGAACGGTTTATATTTAGAAGAATTTCAGTAAGTAGGATATTATAGATAGTTGGTACCGAGGAATCCCTTTTACCTTCCAAATGATGTTAGGAGGAGGAACACCGACAGCCAAGCAGGGGAGTTTGACATCTTCCTTGTAAGTGGCAGTGAAGGATTCGTCGAAAGAGGCAATCTTAGCAGGTACTGGAAAAAGAGAAAAAATTAGGACAAAAGTTAAAATGGTATACAAATATTCTGATTATCTTAGGAAGGATTTATTTCTCTTACCTTTATCGCTAGGGCTGCATGAAGCGGTAGCTGAGGGCTGTCCTTCACCTATGATCGTGGAAGCCGTTACCCAGAAATCGTATCTGCCAGGTTTTAGGTCAATTGCGGAGTAGCTAGTTTGGGTTGCTGGAACCTGTAACACAAGCTTCGTTAGTCTTTCATCCTTGTACTGTTTCTATCAATCTTAGATAAGTGTGTCTCTATACCTTGTTGGGATGAGGTTCGGAGTTCTGGGCTTGAGTGTAAACATTGTAGTGAGTTACAACTCCGTTGGGCTGCGCTGGTGGTCTCCATGAAACGAGGATTGAGTCTGCTCCCATAACTAAGGCTTTAACAGCTCGTGGCGCTTCAGGAACTGCAATCCACAAAAAATAAAATTTAGACAATGATAAAGATCTCACAGGAATGTCTATTTTAAAGGTCGTCAGATATCTTACCATCCTGTTCAGTCTGGCAGTGGATAGGAGCAGATCGTACACCGTCACCTCCGTTAGTCGTTGCCAAAACTTCCATCGAGTAGTTCGTGTATTTCTTAAGTCCGTGGAGAATGGTTTCGCTGCTAGCGGTAATCTTGGTGTCTTTGGTCTTTTCATCTAAAATTTTATAAATGATTCGTAAGATATCTTTCTAAGGTATAAAGTTGACAAGTAGGTGGCCATTTGATATACTCACCATACCAGGTATCGCTGGGTCCATAAACTACCTTGTAAGCCTTGATCAAACCGTTGGCAGAGGCAAGAGGTGGCGAAATCCAAGAGACACGAATGGTTTGAGCAGTAAGGGTAGTGCAAAGGACATCCTGGGGTGGGGCTGAGGGAGCACCTTCCGCGGTATACGCCTTCATCTCAGCTGACACTGGCCCTGATCCCATCTTGTTGAAAGCTTGGACTACGACTGAATATTGCGTGTAGGTCCTAAAACATAGTTCAAGTATTAGTCAAGGAAGTTGTTTAAACTAAGTTACCTAATGATGATAAAAATATAATGCTTACTTCAGGTTCAAGATGTCGAGATGATGTTCTTTTCCAGATTCCTTTGAAATATCAACAGTTTCAAATACGAATGACTTGTTGCTAGATGCCAATTTGTAGCCAACGTAGTATCCCTGTAGTTCTCCGTTCCAGTCCTGAGGTGGGGGAGGTTTCCACGTAACTCTCAAAGTGTGCTTGTCAACAGCGTCAACCTTTACATCCTGAGGTGGGCCAGTGGGCGCTTCTTCAGCAGTGATAATGGTAACGGTTTCTGAAGGCTCGGAAGTTCCAAGTTCGTTTTCGGCAACAATCCTGATGTGGTAGGCAGTAGCGGGTCGTAGGCTGAACACTCCAGCCTCAGTAGTGTCTCCTGGCACAAGTACTCTGTCGATATCTTTCTCCCAGTTGCCCTTAGCGCGTTTGTATTCAATGAGGAACTTCTTGATAGGAGAGTTTCCGTCGTAAGGAGCGGCCCATGACAGTTGAACGGTTCTGCCAGATTTGTCTAAGACTTTTAAGCCGTAGGGCGCTTCGGGTACCTCTGAAAAAGTTTAACAAATTAATGAAGAAGTTCTCAAATATTTACCAAGGAGGATGGAGAGTGGTTATGGTCAACATTAAAGGTGTACCTTGAATAATCATGTTAATGCTAGTGTCATCTGAGCCGAAAGCATTGGTGGCGACACAAGTGAAGAGGGCGCTGTCAGATCGTTCGGTTCTCCTGATGCTGAGGTCGGAAACTACTCCACCGGGCAGGATCTCTTCGCGGATCGTGTAGCGTGGGTCAGATTTCGGTTCGAGTCGCTTGTTGTTCATGTTCCAGATTATTCCAATGGGCTAGAAAAAAAATCGAATTTAGTTTTCAAATTTAATTTTGGTTAGCAGATAGATAAGATAGTGTAATATTGTAAGATTGATTTTTACCTTTTCGCCCTTAGCCTGGCACTGCAGCACTGCTGGTTCGCTTCGTCTAGCAGTCTGATTCCTCATCTTAATTTCAAATTGGGGTGGAGCTGAAACATTAATTTCATTATTAGTAAAATATTCCATATGATTTTATTTTCCTCGTCTAGTATTTTAGCAACTTTACTGTTCTTACCTTGTACACTGATGAGAATGACAGCAGACAATCCTGATCCAATTCCGTTAACAGCTTCGCATAGATAGTAACCCTCGTTCGTCTTTTGGATATTAGCAATAGACAACGTTCCATCCTCAACTTTTACATTAGGGTTGTTTGGCTTAAGGTCTTTGTAATCTCCAGGCGTATCACCTGTAAGATCATCATTATTTTAGCGTTTATTCATTCACAAATATGTGTCTTAAAAAAATTTATGTTTGTAAAAATCTTCATACCTTCAGCCCTCTTCCATGTGACTTGGGGCTTAGGGAAGCCATCGGCTTTGCATTCGACTTTAGCATCTGAACCTTGTGCAAAGGCTTTGTCAGTGGGTTCAAGAATCCAGCGTGGGGGTACTGAAATTTCACAATATGGTCAGACATACTGCTCTTTTAAATCCACATTGAATCAAGCTGATTTTAATTGAAATTAATTTATTCATCATTATTTTGAATTCATTTAAAGAGTTGAAATATCAAAAGATAAAAACTTTAATGATTTTAAAGTCAATTTTATATTGTTTCAGATTGAAATTATCAAAGAAATATCATCATTCATCAGTAGTTCTGATATCGGCTTAGCAGAATTTGAAACTGATAAATGGTAAGTTTTTTTTCAAACCAGTACCTACTTTAAGAATCTTTTAAAACTTTAACTGATTTTGGGGATATCAATTTTGAAATTGAACTTGAATTTTTTATCAGTTAAGAAAATAATTGCCTTTAACTTTGTGATCAGTCCAATCATTCCAATTATTCAAGTTCAATTCCTAAATTACAAAACTAACATTGAATAATTACAAAGCTCCTATAGATACGTCTCTCTACATGTTTGCTCTATATTTTATTGGGACTATATTTTTGCTCTTCTAAGTAAAATACATAATACCAACTATAATTGACTGGATGATAAATAACTATTGTGTAATATAGGTAGTAGGTATATCCGCGAAGCTGTCGCTATAGAAGCTTTGGAATTACGAATTATGAATATGTACAAAAAAAATGCTTTTCACACTACAACCCAAATAATACAAAAGATTTAATAAAAGTGAACAAAAAACCAATGTAAAAAGCGTACGTGACAAAATATAGCAATAAACTTGTTGAAATAATTGTATTTTAGTTATCTGGACTGGACATTCTCATTGAATTCACTGATGTAATTTACTGAGCTGATTATTTCAACAGATTTATTAATAAGCCAAGCGTTTAAAGCACGCAAAACCAAAAGCCGCAAATCGCAAATTAATGAACCAACATAAAATACAGACGGGATCCAAGGATAGGGCAGGATGGGAATATAAATATGCAGGGAAAGGAGAAAGAAATGGTTTCGTCGATGATAGCCGCAGTCGGTCCCTACCAACGACAGTCGACACGACTGATCTTAAACCTATCTATCGTATGAATATGATATTTACACTGATAAAGTTGAACAATTATAATATTCAAGTCACTTCTCTGAATAACTTTCTTAAATCTTTGAGATTTAAGACCAATCAGAAATTTATAAGATTTAAGCTATTACAATATCGAAACTATGCAAAGCTTATCTGTGCTGGGATAGAGGGAACACAACTATGAAAATGTACCGTGAACTTCGAGAGAAGCGGTATAGTTGGATAAGCCGGCTTTATTGCCCGCTAGACACGCGTATGCGCCGCTGTGCGACCAGCCTGCTGGGTCAATTAGGAGCAAGGAAGCTCTTTGTCCTATTTTCGTTGCCGTGACACCGGCTTTCTCCTTCAAAGCTTGCCCCTCAAAGTACCACTGAATGTCGAGAGGCTGATCGCCCTCGGAGACTAAACAAGTGACTTGAGTTGCCTGCCCCGCGAAGAGTGGCGTCTCGAACGAAAAGGGAACTATGCGGGGCAGAACTGGAAATATAGAAACTGGTGTTAGAACTGTTTGGCAGGCAATGTTAGCAACTGGTGACGATGGAGATAGAGCAGTAGTGTTTGTGATCGTGTTGGTCCTTGCATTGTGCGATTCTGTGATGTTAGTCCCCAAGTTTGTATGATCTCAATATTGTATTGTAGACATGCCATTTACGACGAGAGTGGCTACGTGCTCGGCTCGGCCGGCTTCGTTCTGCACGATGCACGTGTAGTTCCCTTGATGGTTTGCGCTCACGGAGTTGATTGTGAGTATGGAGGCGCGTGGGCCTAGCGGAGTTGTCGTGATGTCACGTTGTTGACTTGTGTCTATTGTCTCACTGCTGAATGTCCACGATATATCGAGGGGCAGGTCTCCCTTCGGAACTACACAGTTGACTACAGCTGTGTCGCCGGGGTTGGATGGTACTTCACCGAAATTGAACGGCACTACCACCGGTGGAACTGGGACAATAAAAATCTGATAATGAAGCAAGAAATTCATGGGAAGGAAAATAGAGAAACGGAAATACGGAAGCGTTTAATAAATAACTGTTTTTCGCACCCTTGACGACTAATTCGGTGGTGTGAGAAGCGACACC
>JARACY010002490.1:0-42210 GCA_029255725.1 Scrobipalpa atriplicella
GTCTTAAGGGTGACCATTGGTCGCCTTCAAGGATAGAGCGTCTAATAGTGACAGAAAGGTAGAATGGAGACCTAGAGGCCGAAGCCCGAAAAGATGGACGGAGGGTATACCAGGTATCCGAAGGGCTGAAGCGGATATAATATCAAGAATTAGCTATTAAGAAAAATACACAAGAGATTCAAAACTTATAAATAAACTAGCTTTCCGCCCCGCGGTTTCACCCGCCGCTAAAAGTTTTCCCGTGGGATTGAGTTCCCGTGGTAAAAAGTTGTTTTTGTCCTTGATCAGGTTATGTCATGTAGCTGTTAGTATGACCACATCTAAAAGATTCTTTTATTCTATGTGAGTGTGATATTTTTCGTAGTAAAAAGCTGATATTGCTACGCACAGCGCATCGCACAGTGACAGTGAGCGTAGCTTTCTAATAGTGAAAGAATTTTAAAAATAGGTCTATTAATTTTCGAGTTCAATGATGACAAATTAAGAAACAAAACAAATAAACTAACATACATACACAACACATATATACTTACAACTCTTTAATTAATGTATTAGTGATGGATGATAATGCTCGAAAGAGGCAAGCACCATCCCCTATTCTTTGTTACCACGTATCTCAAAAAAGGCTGAACCTATCGAGTGGGATATCAAAAACAATGGTAGTTAAAAGGATAGTACAAAAATATATTTTTTGCAAGATTCTTTCAACCCCTTTTCGTTGATTTCTACTAACAAAACAATAGATATATGTGTGCCTATAAAATTTGAGGAGTTTCCGTCATTTCTCATGGATCCCACGATCAAAATTAGATTTTGCTGGACGGGGAACTAACATTGAAATATATACCCTTTCTAATAAAAAAAAGAATCTTTCAAATCGGATAAAATAAATTACGGAATTTTGAGGGTAACATAGGTACATAAAAAAAAACGTACATCCTTATTGAGAACCTCCTCCTTTTTTTATTTGAAGTTGGTTAAAAAAAGTTAGTCTGGTTCGATGACGTTCTAATTTTAAAATTTATAATCTGTCAAATTATCAAAACACAAATTTGCTCTAAGAAGTTCTTGAATAAAAAGGTTTGCAATGGTTAGAAATCAAGAAAAAGAGCTGTTGATATTATTACAACTTTCATCACCTATTTAATCCCTTTAGTGGTAGAAAATTCAAAAACGCGTGAAACACGTATTCATTACTTTTAAATCATTAGCCTAAATACAAAATTTTAAGATCCTAACTGCAAAACTAACGGAGTTTCCATACAAACTTCCATACAGTATTTAACCCTTTTAGGGGTAGAAAATCCAAAAACGCTGAAACACGTATTCATTACTTTTAAATCATTACCCTAAATACAAAATTAGAAGATCCTACGTTCAAAATTGACGGACTTTCATACAAACTTCACACCCCCTTTTTACCCCTTTAGGGGGGAAAATCCAAAAATCCTTTCTTAGTGGAAGGTTTCGTTATAAAAGGAACCTGCTCTCCATATTTCACGATTCTAGCTTAGTAGTTTAGGCTCTGCGTTGATGAATCAGTCAGTCAGTCAGTCAGTCAGTCAGTAAGGACAAACGATTTTATAAGTTTAGATTTAAGACAAGACAAGTGACAGAAAGTGCCTGGATGTTCAGTAGGTACATTAAATAATATTATCTTTATTGTACTCGCCTCAGTATATCTACTCATGTACCATACAAGTTACGTTAAGTTACGTTAGTGTAGATTATGAAAAAAAAAAACACATGACATTAATTAGAGAAAGGACAGGACGGCACTCATGCCCATCAGTAGATTGCAGTGGATGGTATAGCAAGAATACTCACCAGAAGTAGTGCCGTGCCTGTGCCGATGCAGGGGTATCGTGCAGTTGCCGTTCACCCGGTGAATGGTGATAACAGAGGTGAACACTACCCATCAGTGGGTTATAGAGGATGGTTTAGCAACAATTACTCACCAGAAGTAGAAGGAGACCGCCTGTGCCGATGCAGGGTGTCGTGCAGTTTGACGGAAGGTGCCGTTCACCCGATGTACGGCGATGTCGTGAGGAGAGTTGAACACTCTACCTCCCAGGCCCAAGTTGTCCAAGAGGTGTTCAAAGCCCTGTAATGCGAGAGGTAAAAAACGTTGTATTTTCTTTATTCGTGTGAATTGTCGAGTTGAACGGCCCGATGAATTGATGAACCCTATCGTTAGTTTTTAATCAGCTTAATATATCTTTGACGTAGTTTGGGTCACGGGACAGTCAAAGATAGCGATGATGAACCACCACAAAATGCAGCGAAGTGATAGGTGACATTTTGAATTTTTGAAATGATTATCTTTCTCGAACGCGTTGCTTCCCGGTGTGAATTAGCCATATTATTTTCAACAATGGTGTTAATTCAGGACGCACTATTACTAATTCTAATTCTTAGTAGCGCTGTCTAGTTAACCTGAAAATAGACATGAAGATGCAGTTTTCACGCATTCATTGATCGATGTTTTACACTGTTGTGATTCTTTGCTGTACCTAACTAAAAAAAATACTACTTCTTTATCAAGAATTTTCATCTACAAAGCATAATTGTTTTAATTATTGTCCTGGTTATTAGACATACTTAATATGTACCGGAATAAGCAGTTGGTTAAACAACTTACATAATCTATCGAGTCAAACTCTAGCAAATTACTTACAAGTGAACGACAAGTTTTTCTTAAGTGCTGAACTGAAACTAAATAAAAAACCGGTTCCGTTAAATGTGCGGACAAGGTGCCTATTATTCTGCAATTCTTTTTGCTTGCATTCTGCAGGTTTGATTCAACGTTTTCAGAGCTGAGACTGTGACCATTCTGCTCAGATTGCCTTCGTCCTCGTTGTAGGTCGATGATCTTTCGCTTATTTAGGTAGGTACGGAATGGTACGGATTCGCACCTTTTTTTGCACATAGATGAGAGATGCTCTCGAATTTGTCGTTTTCACGTCAACGTGTGATATAATAATGAACCTAGGTTACTAGATAATAAACAAGTCCATGTAATGAACAGAACCGTTAAAATTACCCGAAACACCTTTTTTTGTCTACAAACACGAGTTCTTGCTAATTCCTTACTTTACGCTTTGTAGATGAAAATTCTTGATAAAGAAGTAGGTATTTTTTTTAGTTAGGTACAGCAAAGAATCACAACAGTGTAAAACATCGATCAATGAATGCGTGAAAACTGCATCTTCATGTCTATTTTCAGGTTAACTAGACAGCGCTACTAAGAATTAGAATTAGTAATAGTGCGTCCTGAATTAACACCATTGTTGAAAATAATAATGGCTAATTCACACCGGAAGCAACGCGTCGAGAAAGATAATCATTTCAAAAATTCAAAATGTCACCTATCACTTCGCTGCATTTTGTGGTGGTTCATCATCGCTATCTTTGGACTGTCCGTGACCAAACTACGTCAAAGATATATTAAGCTGATTAAAAACTAACGATAGGGTTCATCAATTCATCGGGCCGTTCAACTCGACAATTCACACGAATAAAGAAAATACAACGTTTTTTACCTCTCGCATTACAGGGCTTTGAACACCTCTTGGACAACTTGGGCCTGGGAGGTAGAGTGTTCAACTCTCCTCACGACATCGCCGTACATCGGTGAACGGCACCTTCCGTCAACTGCACGACACCCTGCATCGGCACAGGCGGTCTCCTTCTACTTCTGGTGATATTGTTGCTAAACCATCCTCTATAACCACTGATGGGTAGTGTTCACCTCTGTTATCACCATTCACCGGGTGAACGGCAACTGCACGATACCCTGCATCGGCACAGGCACGGCACTACTTCTGGTGAGTATTCTTTGCTATACCATCCACTGCAATCTACTGATGGGCATGAGTGCGTCCTGTCCTTTCTCTAATTAATGTCATGTGTTTTTTTTTTTTCATAATCTACAATAACGTAACTTAACGTAAACTTGTATGGTACATGAGTAGATATACTGAGCGAGTACAATAAAGATAATATTATTTAATGTACCTACTGAAACATCCAGCACTTTCTGTCACTTGTCTTGTCTTAAATCTAAACTTATAAATTCGTTTGTCCTTACTGACTGACTGACTGACTGACTGACTGATTCATCAACGCAGAGCCTAAACTACTAAAGCTAGAATCGTGAAATATGGAGAGCAGGTTCCTTTATAACGAAACCTTCCACTAAGAAAAGGATTTTTGGATTTTCCCCCTTAAAGGGTAAAAAGGGGGGTGTGAAGTTTGTATGAAAGTCCGTCAATTTTGAACGTAGGATCTTCTAATTTTGTTTTTAGGGTAATGATTTAAAAGTAATGAATACGTGTTTCAGCGTTTTTGGATTTTCTACCCTAAAAGGTGTTAAATACGGTATGGAAGTTTGTA
The DNA here is from genome assembly GCA_029255725.1 of Scrobipalpa atriplicella. Classification (NCBI taxonomy): domain Eukaryota; kingdom Metazoa; phylum Arthropoda; class Insecta; order Lepidoptera; family Gelechiidae; genus Scrobipalpa; species Scrobipalpa atriplicella. Next base: position 4,396 of record JARACY010002490.1, read on the forward strand.
TGGAAACTCCGTTAGTTTTGCAGTTAGGATCTTAAAATTTTGTATTTAGGCTAATGATTTAAAAGTAATGAATACGTGTTTCAGCGTTTTTGAATTTCTACCACTAAAGGGATTAAATTAGGTGATGAAAGTTTGTAATAATATCAACAGCTCTTTTCTTGATTTCTAACCATTGCAAACCTTTTTATTCAAGAACTTCTTAGAGCAATTTGTGTTTTGATAATTTGACAGATTATAAATTTTAAAATTAGAACGTCATCGAACCAGACTAACTTTTTTTAACCAACTTCAAATAAAAAAAGGAGGAGGTTCTCAATAAGGATGTACGTTTTTTTTTATGTACCTATGTTACCTCAAAATTCCGTAATTTATTTTATCCGATTTGAAAGATTCTTTTTTTATTAGAAAGGGTATATTTCAATGTTAGTTCCCCGTCCAGCAAAATCTAATTTTGATCGTGGGATCCATGAGAAATGACGGAAACTCCTCAAATTTTATAGGCACACATATATCTATTGTTTTGTTAGTAGAAATCAACGAAAAGGGGTTGAAAGAATCTTGCAAAAAATATATTTTTTGTACTATCCTTTTAACTACCATTGTTTTTGATATCCCACTCGATAGTTCAGCCTTTTTTGAGATACGTGGTAACAAAGAATAGGGGATGGTGCTTGCCTCTTTCGAGCATTATCATCCATCACTAATACATTAATTTAAAGAGTTGTAAGTATATATGTGTTGTGTATTGTATGTTAGTTTATTTGTTTGTTTCTTAATTTGTCATCATTGAACTCGAAAATTAATAGACCTATTTTTAAAATTCTTTCACTATTAGAAAGCTACGCTCACTGTCACTGTGCGATGCGCGTGCGTAGCAATATCAGCTTTTTACTACGAAAAATATCACACTCACATAGAAATAAAAGAATCTTTTAGATGTGGGTCATACTAACAGCTACATGACAATAACCTGATCAAGGACAAAAACAACTTTTTACCACGGGAACTCAATCCCACGGGAAAACTTTTAGCGGCGGGTGAAACCGCGGGGCGGAAAGCTAGTTTATTTATAAAGTTTTGAATCTCTTGTGTATTTTTCTTAATAGCTAATTCTTGATATTATATCCGCTTCAGCCTTCGGATACAAGGTATACCCTACGTCCATCTTTTCGGGCTGTCGGCTTAGGTCTCCATTCATACCTTTCCTGTCACGATTAGACGCTCTATCCTTGAAGGCGACCAATGGTCACCCTTAAGACAGGTATAGTTAGTTAATTACCTTCGTGAAAGGCGGAAGCGGATATAATATCAGAGAATTAGCTATTAAGAAAAATACACAAGAGATTCAAAACTTTATAAATAAACTAGCTTTCCGCCCCGCGGTTTCACCCCGCCGCTAAAAGTTTTCCCGTGGGATTGAGTTCCCGTGGTAAAAAGTTGTTTTTGTCCTTGATCAGGTTATTGTCATGTAGCTGTTAGTATGACCACATCTAAAAGATTCTTTTATTTCTATGTGAGTGTGATATTTTTCGTAGTAAAAAGCTGATATTGCTACGCACGCGCATCGCACAGTGACAGTGAGCGTAGCTTTCTAATAGTGAAAGAATTTTAAAAATAGGTCTATTAATTTTCGAGTTCAATGATGACAAATTAAGAAACAAACAAATAAACTAACATACATACACAACACATATATACTTACAACTCTTTAATTAATGTATTAGTGATGGATGATAATGCTCGAAAGAGGCAAGCACCATCCCCTATTCTTTGTTACCACGTATCTCAAAAAAGGCTGAACCTATCGAGTGGGATATCAAAAACAATGGTAGTTAAAAGGATAGTACAAAAATATATTTTTTGCAAGATTCTTTCAACCCCTTTTCGTTGATTTCTACTAACAAAACAATAGATATATGTGTGCCTATAAAATTTGAGGAGTTTCCGTCATTTCTCATGGATCCCACGATCAAAATTAGATTTTGCTGGACGGGGAACTAACATTGAAATATACCCTTTCTAATAAAAAAAAAGAATCTTTCAAATCGGATAAAATAAATTACGGAATTTTGAGGTAACATAGGTACATAAAAAAAAACGTACATCCTTATTGAGAACCTCCTCCTTTTTTTATTGAAGTTGGTTAAAAAAAGTTAGTCTGGTTCGATGACGTTCTAATTTTAAAATTTATAATCTGTCAAATTATCAAAACACAAATTTGCTCTAAGAAGTTCTTGAATAAAAAGGTTTGCAATGGTTAGAAATCAAGAAAAAGAGCTGTTGAATATTATTACAAACTTTCATCACCTATTTAATCCTTTAGTGTAGAAAATTCAAAAACGCTGAAACACGTATTCATTACTTTTAAATCATTAGCCTAAATACAAATTTTAAGATCCTAACTGCAAAACTAACGAGTTTCCATACAAACTTCCATACCGTATTTAACCCTTTTAGGGGTAGAAAATCCAAAAACGCTGAAACACGTATTCATTACTTTTAAATCATTACCCTAAATACAAAATTAGAAGATCCTACGTTCAAAATTGACGGACTTTCATACAAACTTCACACCCCCTTTTTACCCCTTTAAGGGGGAAAATCCAAAAATCCTTTCTTAGTGGAAGGTTTCGTTATAAAAGGAACCTGCTCTCCATATTTCACGATTCTAGCTTTAGTAGTTTAGGCTCTGCGTTGATGAATCAGTCAGTCAGTCAGTCAGTCAGTCAGTAAGGACAAACGATTTTATAAGTTTAGATTTAAGACAAGACAAGTGACAGAAAGTGCTGGATGTTTCAGTAGGTACATTAAATAATATTATCTTTATTGTACTCGCCTCAGTATAATCTACTCATGTACCATACAAGTTACGTTAAGTTACGTTATTGTAGATTATGAAAAAAAAAAACACATGACATTAATTAGAGAAAGGACAGGACGGCACTCATGCCCATCAGTAGATTGCAGTGGATGGTATAGCAAGAATACTCACCAGAAGTAGTGCCGTGCCTGTGCCGATGCAGGGTATCGTGCAGTTGCCGTTCACCCGGTGAATGGTGATAACAGAGGTGAACACTACCCATCAGTGGGTTATAGAGGATGGTTTAGCAACAATACTCACCAGAAGTAGAAGGAGACCGCCTGTGCCGATGCAGGGGTGTCGTGCAGTTGACGGAAGGTGCCGTTCACCCGATGTACGGCGATGTCGTGAGGAGAGTTGAACACTCTACCTCCCAGGCCCAAGTTGTCCAAGAGGTGTTCAAAGCCCTGTAATGCGAGAGGTAAAAAACGTTGTATTTTCTTTATTCGTGTGAATTGTCGAGTTGAACGGCCCGATGAATTGATGAACCCTATCGTTAGTTTTTAATCAGCTTAATATATCTTTGACGTAGTTTGGTCACGGACAGTCAAAGATAGCGATGATGAACCACCACAAAATGCAGCGAAGTGATAGGTGACATTTGAATTTTGAAATGATTATCTTTCTCGACGCGTTGCTTCCCGGTGTGAATTAGCCATTATTATTTTCAACAATGGTGTTAATTCAGGACGCACTATTACTAATTCTAATTCTTAGTAGCGCTGTCTAGTTAACCTGAAAATAGACATGAAGATGCAGTTTTCACGCATTCATTGATCGATGTTTTACACTGTTGTGATTCTTTGCTGTACCTAACTAAAAAAAATACCTACTTCTTTATCAAGAATTTTCATCTACAAAGCGTAAAGTAAGGAATTAGCAAGAACTCGTGTTTGTAGACAAAAAAAAGGTGTTTCGGGTAATTTTAACGGTTCTGTTCATTACATGGACTTGTTTATTATCTAGTAACCTAGGTTCATTATTATATCACACGTTGACGTGAAAAACGACAAATTCGAGAGCATCTCTCATCTATGTGCAAAAAAAGGTGCGAATCCGTACCATTCCGTACCTACCTAAATAAGCGAAAGATCATCGACCTACAACGAGGACGAAGGCAATCTGAGCAGATTGGTCACAGTCTCAGCTCTGAAAACGTTGAATCAAACCTGCAGAATGCAAGCAAAAAGAATTGCAGAATAATAGGCACTTGTCCGCACATTTAACGGAACCGGTTTTTTTATTTAGTTTCAGTCAGCACTTAAGAAAAACTTGTCGTTCACTTGTAGTAATTTGCTAGAGTTTTGACTCGATAGTTTATGTAAGTTGTTTAACCAACTGCTTATTCCGGTCACATATTAAGTATGTCTAATAACCAGGACAATAATTAAAACAATTATGCTTTGTAGATGAAAATTCTTGATAAAGAAGTAGGGTATTTTTTTTTAGTTAAGGTAACAGCAAAGAATCACAACAGTGTAAAACATCGATCAATGAATGCGTGAAAACTGCATCTTCATGTCTATTTTCAGGTTAACTAGACAGCGCTACTAAGAATTAGAATTAGTAATAGTGCGTCCTGAATTAACACCATTGTTGAAAATAATAATGGCTAATTCACACCGGGAAGCAACGCGTCGAGAAAGATAATCATTTCAAAAATTCAAAATGTCACCTATCACTTCGCTGCATTTTGTGGTGTTCATCATCGCTATCTTTGACTGTCCGTGACCAAACTACGTCAAAGATATATTAAGCTGATTAAAAACTAACGATAGGGTTCATCAATTCATCGGGCCGTTCAACTCGACAATTCACACGAATAAAGAAAATACAACGTTTTTTACCTCTCGCATTACAGGGCTTTGAACACCTCTTGGACAACTTGGGCCTGGGAGGTAGAGTGTTCAACTCTCCTCACGACATCGCCGTACATCGGGTGAACGGCACCTTCCGTCAACTGCACGACACCCTGCATCGGCACAGGCGGTCTCCTTCTACTTCTGGTGAGTATTGTTGCTAAACCATCCTCTATAACCCACTGATGGGTAGTGTTTCACCTCTGTTATCACCATTCACCGGGTGAACGGCAACTGCACGATACCCTGCATCGGCACAGGCACGGCACTACTTCTGGTGAGTATTCTTGCTATACCATCCACTGCAATCTACTGATGGGCATGAGTGCCGTCCTGTCCTTTCTCTAATTAATGTCATGTGTTTTTTTTTTTCATAATCTACAATAACGTAACTTAACGTAACTTGTATGGTACATGAGTAGATATACTGAGGCGAGTACAATAAAGATAATATTATTTAATGTACCTACTGAAACATCCAGCACTTTCTGTCACTTGTCTTGTCTTAAATCTAAACTTATAAAATCGTTTGTCCTTACTGACTGACTGACTGACTGACTGACTGATTCATCAACGCAGAGCCTAAACTACTAAAGCTAGAATCGTGAAATATGGAGAGCAGGTTCCTTTATAAACGAAACCTTCCACTAAGAAAGGATTTTTGGATTTTCCCCCCTTAAAGGGGTAAAAAGGGGGTGTGAAGTTTGTATGAAAGTCCGTCAATTTTGAACGTAGGATCTTCTAATTTTGTATTTAGGGTAATGATTTAAAAGTAATGAATACGTGTTTCAGCGTTTTTGGATTTTCTACCCCTAAAAGGGTTAAATACGGTATGGAAGTTTGTATGGAAACTCCGTTAGTTTTGCAGTTAGGATCTTAAAATTTTGTATTTAGGCTAATGATTTAAAAGTAATGAATACGTGTTTCAGCGTTTTTGAATTTTCTACCACTAAAGGGATTAAATAGGTGATGAAAGTTTGTAATAATATCAACAGCTCTTTTTCTTGATTTCTAACCATTGCAAACCTTTTTATTCAAGAACTTCTTAGAGCAAATTTGTGTTTTGATAATTTGACAGATTATAAATTTTAAAATTAGAACGTCATCGAACCAGACTAACTTTTTTTAACCAACTTCAAATAAAAAAAGGAGGAGGTTCTCAATAAGGATGTACGTTTTTTTTTATGTACCTATGTTACCTCAAAATTCCGTAATTTATTTTATCCGATTTGAAAGATTCTTTTTTTTATTAGAAAGGGTATATTTCAATGTTAGTTCCCCGTCCAGCAAAATCTAATTTTGATCGTGGGATCCATGAGAAATGACGGAAACTCCTCAAATTTTATAGGCACACATATATCTATTGTTTTGTTAGTAGAAATCAACGAAAAGGGGTTGAAAGAATCTTGCAAAAAATATATTTTTGTACTATCCTTTTAACTACCATTGTTTTTGATATCCCACTCGATAGGTTCAGCCTTTTTTGAGATACGTGGTAACAAAGAATAGGGGATGGTGCTTGCCTCTTTCGAGCATTATCATCCATCACTAATACATTAATTAAAGAGTTGTAAGTATATATGTGTTGTGTATGTATGTTAGTTTATTTGTTTGTTTCTTAATTTGTCATCATTGAACTCGAAAATTAATAGACCTATTTTTAAAATTCTTTCACTATTAGAAAGCTACGCTCACTGTCACTGTGCGATGCGCGTGCGTAGCAATATCAGCTTTTTACTACGAAAAATATCACACTCACATAGAAATAAAAGAATCTTTTAGATGTGGTCATACTAACAGCTACATGACAATAACCTGATCAAGGACAAAAACAACTTTTTACCACGGGAACTCAATCCCACGGGAAAACTTTTAGCGGCGGGTGAAACCGCGGGGCGGAAAGCTAGTTTATTTATAAAGTTTTGAATCTCTTGTGTATTTTTCTTAATAGCTAATTCTTGATATTATATCCGCTTCAGCCCTTCGGATACCTGGTATACCCTCCGTCCATCTTTTCGGGCTTCGGCCTCTAGGTCTCCATTCTACCTTTCCTGTCACTATTAGACGCTCTATCCTTGAAGGCGACCAATGGTCACCCTTAAGACAGGTATAGTTAGTTAATTACCTTCGTGAAAGGCGGAAGTTCTTTAGTCAGACTGAAATCTCTGCTTGTATCCTTGAATTTCAATTTCATTGTCATGAGACATTACGAGTATTAGGTGTCTATCGACCTTCACGGTTTATTAGTCATACTCTTGGTGTTTGCGTGAAATTCTCCTGTATTGCTTAGCCTTATTATTTTTGTAAACTTTACAAAACCTATATGTTTTTACTGTAGCCTGTCTAGTTAACCTGAAAATAGACATGAAGATGCAGTTTTCACGCATTCATTGATCGATGTTTTACACTGTTGTGATTCTTTGCTGTACCTAACTAAAAAAAATACCTACTTCTTTATCAAGAATTTTCATCTACAAAGCATAATTGTTTTAATTATTGTCCTGGTTATTAGACATACTTAATATGTGACCGGAATAAGCAGTTGGTTAAACAACTTACATAAACTATCGAGTCAAACTCTAGCAAATTACTTACAAGTGAACGACAAGTTTTTCTTAAGTGCTGAACTGAAACTAAATAAAAAACCGGTTCCGTTAAATGTGCGGACAAGTGCCTATTATTCTGCAATTCTTTTTGCTTGCATTCTGCAGGTTTGATTCAACGTTTTCAGAGCTGAGACTGTGACCAATCTGCTCAGATTGCCTTCGTCCTCGTTGTAGGTCGATGATCTTTCGCTTATTTAGGTAGGTACGGAATGGTACGGATTCGCACCTTTTTTTGCACATAGATGAGAGATGCTCTCGAATTTGTCGTTTTTCACGTCAACGTGTGATATAATAATGAACCTAGGTTACTAGATAATAAACAAGTCCATGTAATGAACAGAACCGTTAAAATTACCCGAAACACCTTTTTTTGTCTACAAACACGAGTTCTTGCTAATTCCTTACTTTACGCTTTGTAGAGCCAAAACAATAGTATAGACTAAAAGTTTTGAGTAGGTACCACTTCACATGCCTTCATCTTTGTTTTTCCGCCTTGAGGAAGAAATGAATAAATACGGAAATAGGATATATCAATAATAAGCGCAATTGTTGGCAACAATACAAGTTACAAGTTGACACTGAAGGACATACCTACAGGTGGAAATGTGGTGTGTTATGTGATTTGACTGAATGAATATCCGCAATGTCTAACCGGAATTCCGGCGTTTATCGCGAATAACGTTAAAAAACATGGACATAGGGCAAGGGCAGTGCTTTAAGTTACAATTAGTTAGGAGATAAATTATAAAAGAGGTACCTAGGTAATTTGTTTACTTTTTACGACTACAAAAGAGACTGGTTGCTGACGGAAGACAAATTAAATCGTTAGGCAGAGTTCCCGCTGTGAGAAAACAACACCCATTTTGTAAAATTATAATATAATTTTATTTATAGTATCTATTTAGAAAAACAAGTCGACTGTCTCGAATCTCAGACACGGTAAAATCCAGAACGAGAGGAAATGCGCAACGAGGAACATTGAGACGATCGTTTGATAGCTCGCTATTATCCTATTACGAGGAGACTGTTGCTCGTATACCTAATCTTCGACCCTTCCCAGCCAAGGCCCATTCGTAAGGTCCTGCGTCAATTTGAGTAGTTCATTCGTATGTGACCTCCTACGGACAGACAGCGTTTTTAGAGGTGGTGCGGTGTTATTATACCTAATCAATACCAGGGTGTAAAAGACGCGGTTTTCCGCAAACTGAAAGGGGTTGCTCAGTCAACCAAACTGAACAACCTCCTTCAGCTTTCAGTTTGCGGAAAACCGTCTTCTTTTACATCAGTTACACTGCAGGTAGGAGGTAGGTACATTACATTAGCAATAGTTTGGGAATTCACGTGGTAAAAATTGTAATTCCTATGTCTTTGTAGACAGAATATAATTTCCTCGACTTTGGTTTACTTTGGTACTGGTACCTAGATGACAAAGCTACAGTAATAGATTCCTCATTTCTTATCTAGCCTTGTCCTTTACGTGTTTCATACTACAATGATCCTCTTGTAGTTCACGTGTTCATAAATAATTCCATCGTAGTATTAATGAAGTACTACTCATTGATTTTTATCATTAGACACATACCTACCTACTAGATTAAGTATTAGACGAGCCCATTCTGTTTCCGTAAAGTTAAAATCCTATAATCTTCTTAATTTACTTACCCACAAGGATGAAATCTGTAATCTTTCACTTTTTTTCTCAAGTCTACATCGACAGGATCTACTTTTCTTTATACAAGTTAGGAAACTAATTACATAGACTTTCAGAGTAGTGGCGTGCATTTTTCTTTAGTTTTGTGATGAAAAAATAGAAATATACTGAGTACAAATATACATAATAGTATCATAATAACAATAAGAATTATACAATTCTAATAGGTATTATTGCGTAAAAAATATTCTGCAATAATATTATTTATATGATAGTTAAATAATCCTTTAAGTGTTGACAATGCTGATAAATAAATTATCTAAGTGCCTACTTAATATTACGTTATTGACTTCTGTTTTGCGATCAAGGTTGAAATATATACTCAAGGGAAAATTTTAAGTGCAAAAACCTTTAGTTAGGCATCTAACACATTGATAACTTCAATGGCACGATTACTGAGAAATCTAGTTGCCATCAGAGTTTTGAGTTTCAGTCCCTCTTCTTAAAATTTTGCCGTAATTGAAGTTCGATTTCCAACCTCACAAAGAAATTGTTTTCTTGGCTCGAATTTCCGGAAATTCGAGCCAAGAAAACAATTTTATTTCAGCTGCCAGATTGAGAAATCATGCCTGTCACCGAAGGAGATACTGGAGGTGTATGGTATGGAGAACGAACCGGGAGTCATCACCATCGGACAGAAGACTTTCCTGGAGATGTGCCCTGCCCTGGTCTACCAACTGGACCAGCGTTCCTGCTTCAAGACCGAGGTGCCTACACCCAAACTTGAGAGACATTGGAGTAAGTATTGCACAGCTCTGTTATCTGAATGTTTTCCATCCTATTTCTTGACTGTTGCTTTACTTGACTACCCCGAATTTGATATCTTAGTCTAACCGATATTTTTCTTTTTTCAGCTTGGATCTACGCAAGTTTAAGTATCCTGGTGATCAGCGCAACTGGGCTTCTTGGTGTGGCCGTGGTGCCGCTTCTCAAGTCCGTGATATTCAGCCACGTGCTTCACTTCCTCGTCGCAGTAGCCGTGGGCACTCTCTGCGGTGACGCCCTCCTGCACCTCCTGCCCCACGCCATCAAGTCACACGGACCCCCCGGAGCGCACGAAGAAGAAACAGAGGTGGTCCTCAAATGCAGCGTCACCTTTCTCACCATCCTCCTCTTTTACACCGTCGAAGCGGTCATGCAAACTATGAACGGAGGTCACGCCCACTCTCACGATTCAGTCAAAACGGTGGAAGAAATCAAAACAGAATCCGCGAAACAAATAGAACCTATCGAACTGGGTGCTATGATGCCTGGTTCGCCTCCGCCGCCGGTTGAGCGACCGATGACATCGACTGCCTTAATGGTGATCGTGGGTGACGGGCTGCACAATCTGACTGATGGTCTTGCTATCGGTGCAGCATTCAGCGGGGATCCGGTGACGGGCTTTGCTACTGCTTTAGCTGTGTTCTGTCACGAACTGCCACACGAGCTTGGTGATTTCGCTGTGTTATTGCGGTCCGGTATGACCATCAAGCGCGCCTTGTACTACAACTTGCTGTCCTCCATACTCAGCTTCATGGGCATGGCAGGCGGCATTTGGCTCGCGGAAGATCACGAGTCCACCTCCCAGTGGATCTACGCTGCGACGGCTGGTACCTTCTTTTATATTGCCCTGGCAGATTTAGTGCCAGAAATCAATGAAAATAATCACGGTAAAAGTGTTAACTTAATCCTCGCGGTATTAGGCATTCTTACCGGCGGCGTTATCATGTTGCTAATAGCACTTCATGAAGAAAACATACAATACCTCTTTAGAAACGCAGAACAATGAATGGAATCAGTTGGTAGTACGTATGATAGTACAGTAAATGTGATAAATGCACTCATGGTTGTTCAATATCATAAGACAAAATTGCCTTATTAATTATAGTATTACTTACTTGGACTCAACATGGTCTTAACCACACCTATACAATCTATAAAAACTAGCAATTTATATAATGCCTTTACTTTTATAAATTTCAAGAAATATCTATGTCGTAGAATAATTTGATAATTCTAATCCTAGGGATTTTGCGAAAACACGGACCAATGAACGTTCTTATTTAAGTTAAGGATATCAAATGTTACTAGAACGACGAGTTTTTTTCGCAAAAAAAAACTGACTTTTCCAGTAAAATTTGACAGTGTTATCACCATTAGGTATCTAATTATCCGTGTTTTCGCGAAATCCCTGGGAATTACGCGAAGAATATTCCTACGACATCTATATTATTTAATGTAAGATAGAGTGAGGATTAAGTTAGAATTACAAATAAGATATGTACATATTCGTCTATTATAAATAAGTAGAAAATAATTGTTACATAAAATTATGTGTAAGGTACGATATATTTGTATTAAGAGGTCGAAAATATTACTTTTCCTGTGAAAATATATTGGCAATATTTTTAATATACAATTCACTGCCAAAACCAGTTTAAGAATATTTCATATGAATGAAAATGAACATATTTTATCAGTTCTTTATACTATTTTACTAAGATAAAAATGTATAATGGCTTGTTTTCATTTTTTCGGAACTATGTAAACATAATTAAGTAATTTATTGTCATCATCATCATAATAACTGTTGTTTCTTTAATAATTGTTTTTGCTATTTTTATCATAGAGTTTTATTTTGATACTTCTTCTTTTTGTCGTGTGGGTTTCGAGTCGATCGACCCGATGATCCCTGATGTCAGAGTTTATAATGGGCCCGGTTCGTAAACATCCCGACTACCCTGAGCTAAGTGGCGCCCTCATCAGTCAAAAAATCATAATTCACTGAATCTGGTAGGACGGATTGAAGTAAAAGTAAAGAACTTCATAAAGTTGCAATTTATAGTTCATGGTAGTATCAGATAGAAAATTTGCGAAAAACGTCCACTTGGCCACTTTTGGTATCTGTAACTGCTGTAAACAGTTCAGTACCTATAGGTACTTTAATCCGTCCTACCGAATTTTCGATTAATTGCTTTTTCAGTGAGTAAGGATTTTTTAACTGATGAGGGCGCTAGCGTGCACCAGAGATCCCCTTTTGCCATCTTGTTCTGTTCTCTCATGATAGAAAGTGACAGGTATGGACTTATATTAGTTAATTCGCGTATTTTGCAACCACGAATTGCTACCATTAAGTAGTGTTGCTGATACTGGCAGCCAAAGTAAGCTAAACCTACTTTTTGTATATTTCTATGTATTTTGAATCCATGTCAAATACATGCTCAGTTGTTCATAATAGATTACACCAAGAACAAGTACCTACCTTAGTTTAGCAGGCAGGCACTTCCCTAATTAATTAGTTCACATACCTACGGACGATTTTGCAGCCGTCACTGTAAATAAAATCACCCGCTTCTATTATTGCGAGTTACGCAGATGTATCGGTGTATAAGTCGTCCGTTTAAAGAAACGATTTAAAAATGGCGTCCGCTCGCTTCGTGATTGGTCCACCTCGCATGCGTTCTCGCTCTACCACAGAATATATAATAGTACTAGGGCTCTACCTAATAGAGAGTGAGCGAGAACGCATGCGAGCGGCGGCCATTTATAAATCGTTTCTTTAAGGCGGTTTACACACTGCGGCGGAATACGCCGCGTAGGGCGGATATTGTTCAGAACAATGGACCATAGACAATATCCGCCCTACGCGGCGTATTCCGCCGGCAGTGTGTAAACCGCCTAAGTGAACGAGTTATAAGTATTCAGGGGTACGTTCAGAGCCGCTCGATCGAAATTTACTGGTTAAAAATCAATTAAAAATTATACTGCCCGTTCAGAGACACCTGTCAGACGAAATTTTGACTAGTTATCCGGCCCGTTCAGAGGCGCACCGGAAGTGAAGTTTTATCTGACAGCGGCTAAGGTGCACGTTCAGTGCGTCCCACTCACTAGTATAAGATTCGATCGGTATAAATATCGAACTGGGTCGACTGAACGTACCCCAGAGGAGGGACACCGAGGGAGTGGCGGAAGCATGAAATAATTATAGTTATAATCTAGATCTAGACCAGAATAATGCATAGGTACATGATGCATAACCTTCCTTACGGCTAAGACAGAGCGTCAACAGCGTTTTATCGTTAAAAAGGACTTTTTGCCACTCAGGGTCTAAAGTAACCGAGCATGAGATATTAATTACAATTTTGTAGAAAAATGTACCTAAATAAAAATAAGTAAATGACTGCATGAGCTCTTTGAACACTGCTTCTCTCGAAGGCATAAAAACAGGAGATTTGCGCGAGAGGGTATCATAAATCGCATGTTGAATCGTTACTTTGTTTTTTACTGATTTTTTATTAGAAATATTATTCAGCTGACTAGGCTGCACGAGCGCTGAGTTTTTACCTAGCCCGAATGGGAGTTTTTTTTTTTAAACTGTCTCAATGGCGTCAAACGTCAATGTCATTGTCAAGTCAAATGTCATGTCTGTCAGTCAGTGTCAGTCACAGTCAGTCAGACAGCTGTTTTGCTTTGCTTTCGGACAGAAGAAAGAGGAAATGGTTAATTATTAAATTAATCTGATAAGAATAACAGTGAAATTGAAACCACGTTGAAATACCAGATTAGTTTTAACCATGTTTAAGGGAGTGGTAAGTATAAATTTGTTTGTTTTCATTTCACTACACAACTCATCTTTGTTTTGCGCGAAAAAAATAGGTTTCGCCAATATCTTTGTGTAAGTTTTTTACTACCAAAAATAGACCGTGACACGATATATTTCTACGCAACGAGTTTTTTGTTTTAGCATGTTTTGGCGAGAGCCAAAGAATATTTTCAAGTCATTGTTTTCCACGTTTTAATTAGACCATAAAATATTTGCTCCTTGTTTTAGTCATTTAGCTTTTCGTTTACTCTTTAATTCTTGCAAACTTGAATATGGAAACGTGAAACCTTGGAGGATTGAGGGGGTAATCCTCCACATAACCTCTAAATCACAAAAAAATGCATATCTTGAAAACTATGAATATTTATCCTTAAGGGTGGGAATCCTATCCCCTCCTACCACTGTCCCCCGCCTCCCGCTGCCGCACGATACTAAAGATAAAGAAATATACCTCCTAATACACTGTACTTAACTTGAACAGTGTAAACCGGCCATAAAATTTATATTTGATATCCAGTCTAGTATATAAATGTTACGCACAATCCCCGAAATCGCCCATTGGCCGGAAAAAAGGCACACTTCGCGGACTGGCAAATGCAAAACACGCAATCCCCGAATTGTCCTTTCATTTTGGCCATTGAGCGTTTTACAACAACCATTTCGCGGACTGGTAAACACGAAACAGCCAATTGCCGAATTCATTGAAATATCAGGTGTAAAAGACATTAAAACACCAGGCATGAGGGACAACTTAACGCAAACTGATAGGGGGTTGCTCAATCAATAAGCTGAAAAAATATATGTAATATATAGATGGCGCCACGAGCACTTTGCCAGGCTCCATATAAAACTGTTAGGTTCTTGTTAGGTCCCCTTTAGGTTTATATTTTAATTTAATTTCATGGTAAAAAATAACTGCAAAATTAACAGAGTTCCATACAAACTTCCATCCAATATTTAACCCCAATAGGGGTGAAAAATTCAAAAATCCTTTTTCACTGGAAAGTTATGTTATACAAGGAACCTGCTGTCAAAATTTCATGATTCTAAGTTTAACCAGCTTTAGGCTCTATGTTGATGAGTCCGACAATCAATCACTCAATAAGTACTAAGGAAATTCATTTTAGATTATTGTTAATTTTTTTTTACAATATATTTTTAAGTATTGGTCCGAAAAGGAAAGTTTGTACCACGTTTTTGTACAGAATTTTGCCATTGCAAGTTTTCTCCTAAAACGCACCATTTTCGATATATAAGCGAAAAACCTAAAAGTGAGATCTAATCCCTCCCCCGCCTCGCCTCCTGCATATCGGAAGTTTTAGTATGCTTTCTCCCTAAACACTCTGAACAAGTTTTTGAAGAAATGGCTCTCCTATCCTACCCCTTCGCGCTTTCTATATTTTATTTAGTTATCGAACTATCATCTGTGCACTTGTTTAGTGTCGTAGACCGTATGCTACGAGGCCTACGAGTGCGCCTAGCCTACGCAGTCGTAGAGGTTTGGAATTTTGGAGCGAGTGAAAATTCATGGGACTTCGTAAAAAAAACACTTAAAATTTCACGCAAAACCTCAGTAAAAAATAAAGAAACTGGAATTATAAATTTCTTGCTACCGAATCACTATCTGCTGACGAGACGAGTTACTGATGCTGGTAATGGTAAATAATACGACAGTGAAGCTTCTTATTTGGTTCTAGGGAAATGTCGTGGTGTCGCTTGCATTATTTATAACATAGCCTTGCGTTTCTTATCTGTAAAGACACTTGTTACTTTAGCTTTTATTTTATCGTTCATCAGACAATTAGCAAAATAAATATATTTTTATGTTTCTTGTTCAAAGTTTATGTCGAGGCGGCGGTGTAACGCATTTTTCTATTGGTGTAACATACCTTTTATGCGATATATAGAAACTTTTTCAAAAATCCCGCCTACTTGCCGTTGAAATATTATCTGCAAACTGTACCTACCTACTGAAAACCACCGTCCTAACTTTTCGGAACTTTTTGGCTTGGGCACCCATATTCAAGTTTCATTTTGTTTATAACTCGTTTACAACATGACGACTATTTGACAAAGACTGACATTATTTATCAATTTCAAAATTGGAAAGTCATAAAACTGGAGATTATGCTAGAGTGACAAAATTTCGTGTAAATTTCTGTAATATTCAATCATGAGCAGTACCTAATGTGCGATTCTTGCAAACCCCTTAGGGTTAAAGTTCCAGTATGTCGCACCAAGAATTTGTCTCCTTGTAGTAATTCGCCGAAGGGGTCATTGACAATGGGGTTTGTTTTGTTTGTACTGAAACACGGGGTAAGTTTCTAGTTGGCCACGAAGTCAGGATTCTAATTATTTACACGTTTTGTAGACATTTATTTTGATCACAATAATGCGCTGTGGCTGTAGCTTCCGATCTTGCTTTAGGATAATAAATTATACAGTGTGTATTTGCAAAGCTTAATTATAAACTCAGATTACGGAACGTAACAAAACAATTACTTAGTTGTCTATATAATATTCATATAAATGCCTTATCTTATCTACATTACGTATGGCTCACTGAACGTATTAAACACGGAAGTCAAAATTTCTACAATTTAATTAAGACCTGCTAAGCAATTTTTTTTTGTGCCATGCAAGCTCTACTCGTACTACTATATATCAGCCTCTACATTTCTCTACCGGATAACCCAATCAATGGGAAAAAACCATACTCGCCACACTTGGCAGACAGATTGTCGTGCCAGTGCACGAGAGATGCAGTATCCACACCACAGCTCCCGGCACCACACAGTGTCACTTCACTTCACTAGTCAGTACACAGGTCTTGGACCGTGAAACCTTTACCTGGCATTCCTTGACAAAAAAGAAACTCTTCGTACCTATGTAACTAGGTACCTACCTACTTACTTTACCTTCAAAACACTTACTTTGCATTTATTTCATTTTTCAGATAGTATTCGGAGCCGGTGTCTATACTGGCGTATACATTGCACAAAACTACCAGGTACCTATTTTATATATTATTCTTTATTATATCTTCTAGCTAAACCAAAATCTCATGAAAAATAAGATAAAATTTCATAGTTTTACCCACGCTTTCCATCCAACGCTAGTTGATTCATCCATCTCATAAAATATCAATAAGGGGTTGATACAGAATCGGTAAACAATCTCTTCTTTTAGCATTTAAGTACCCGTAAATATACTTCGTATCGTCCGTCAGCTGATCTGCACGTTAACGTCTGCGTTACGACCTTTCTTTTTGAACTTTTGGAGTATTTCGAAACCGAACGTGTTTGGGACGATTTATTCATTTCAACTGCCACTACAATCTTTTCAGAGTCCAGACCTATTTATTGTAGGATTTAGGCCTTTATCCCATTTATGTAAAGCCTTACCGTGTTCTCGTTTGTATAGGATGTACCGCGAGTACCCTCGCCAAAGGAATACTTCGGTGGATGATGATGAGCTTGGACGATCGCTGTTTTCACGCTGTTTAGCGGCTTCGTCGGAGGGGTTGGTGGGCGGATAAACTAGAGAAAAAAAAAATGTCTTATCGTTAATAGTCAAAAAACGCAAACTAACACAAAAAATCACAATTACCGGCGTTCCCGTTTAATATTAAATGTATTCATGAAGCCAAATACCTGCACCTTTTAATTTATTTCCGTTTACATGATTTTCATTTAATTTACTAAAAGCAATGTGATTGACGAATGCATGAATTTGTAAGTTTGCATCTCCGTGTATCCTTTCACGTCATTGGTCATTGATTTATTGGTTATCTGGCATAAAGAACTTTGACGTGATGGTGATTATGTGTGATCTGATCGCCTTTTTCACCTTTCTTTAGAGACTGGTAACTGTAACATAGCATGACATACCAGGCAAGTATGATAGATAACGCTAAAAGTTAACAAAGTTAACCTCGAATAAACAAATTCACTGGTTTTCAAAATATTTCGTATTTTGTCATTATCGCTTGTCTCAAATATGTTAAGTTAACAAGAACATTTTTTTAAGAAAATAGTTTAAATTAATTTTCATTCCAGTAATTTAATGCAAAATATTTGCATTATACCATATCGCCATCCCCACCGACCGACTAACCCTTTCTTAAACAGCAAGGTGATTGTTTATTAATATTTTTCATGAGATATTGGTACTCTTTCATGAAAAGTACAGTGTATGACATAAAATATTTACCTACATTACATAGGCACATTTCCTGTAGTTGTATAGGGTGTAATAAAACGATTATAAATAAGAGTTTAAAATATAAATTTAATCTATTTAAAATAAAACTCTTTGCCATTTCTAATTTAATTTTCGATCAGTTTTTAGTATGTTCCTCGGGGAAGTTGTTTGTTATCACTAGCAATTAGCATTTATGCCCAAGTAGAGTAGACCACTAGACACTTTAGGAACACCTGTTTGTATTTCGTTGATATCGTGTAGATTTTGTAGATTAAATATATCTAATCATCCATCATTGTAGGTATTGTATTGATCGACCGACAAAATAAAATATTTTCAGACCAAGAAGTATTTATGTGACCTATATTTACCTATAGTAGGTATCGTGTTGCAGAAAAGTCCCCAGTTTCAGGCTTTACCGCCGTTTCAGAGCATTATTATTTGTTAACAAAAAAAAAACTAATCATTTTAAGAACATAGTAGCTTTTTTGTCCTTTTTTTCTATTTAATTTAAATTTTGCTTATAGAATTAAATGAAGAACACCGGGTCTGATTGTGTCGAGTAATTTAACGATGGAACAGTTAACTTGTAAAAGAAAAACATTTAGGGTACGCCTGATAACGAAGAAGAAAAAAGACGTACGTACGTACTTATTTTTATATATATATATATATTTTTTTTTTAATAATAGACGGTCGATCAATGTAACAAAAAAATCACTTAGAATAGATAGACCATTTGGGATCAGAGAAAGTCTTCAAAAGATAAAAATTGTAGACACTACATAACTTATTTTAGTTTGGTCCTGTCACTTTCTAAAATTTAAATAAAATAGAGACAGAAATACAACAGCTAATTATAAGTACCTAAGCCTAAAATACCCTGTATTGTTAACAATTTTTGTACAACATGAATGCAATAAACATATTGAGTATTGAATAAATAAAACAGCATTCTAGACAGTATAGTAACTTCCATGCTGGATTGGGAGTGACAGAAAAACATAGAATGTGCCAGCTGCATCTCCTCCCGGGCATGCTGTAAAAATTGAACGACCTTTGTTTAGGTCGTTTACGCTTTGCCTACCCCTTTAGGGATAAAGGCGTGATAATATGTATGTATGTATTCTAGATAGTAGTTTACTTTGACAGGATTATAATAAACTATTGTATTTCCCTCTTTTTATAATCCAAATTTTAGAAAGTGACAGGGCCAAACTAAATGTGGTTGTGCCTACAACCGAATCAGCACCATTGTATCCATTTTTGTTTGTTCTAACTAGCGATAAGAAGAAAGAGAAACCTAGATCATTTGGACAATCTTTTTTGTTATAGAAAAGCTCTGTTTTCTTAATCAAAACTGGGGACGAATATGGCATTTACATAAAAGTTTTAATTACAGACTATTTGCTTTATGCACTTTTTGAGTTAAGGAAGATTTGGTCGTCCTCTTTGATTGATATCCATTAATCAGCAACCCTAATGTTCAGTGGATTAAGCTTTTGATGACATCCTTATCCCTTAGCGGTAGGTAGGTATTTTAGTTACAATACTACCTATTGCCATCATAGCTATACCGTATATTATACTGTCTTATGGTTGTTACATTCGTTGTTGCTAGCACTATAAAGGTACCTATTATATTTGATTTAGTTAGCAGGTAAAGTAGAACTTACTACTTTAATGTAGTTGCGCTATGTTTCTGGGTAGCATTACATTATTGTTATTTACCAAGTAGTTTGCCGTGCTTATAATAAACAATTTCTCCAAGGACCAACATCATATCGAAATATCTAGCTTTCCGCCCCGCAGCAGCTTAATATACTTACCTACTTACAGGGAAATGAGATATTTTTACGCTTTAAAAAAATTACTCGTACGTACGAGTAGGTATTATTTTATTCATTTCCAAGCCACATAGAATCTATTTTCAGTGTGAAATACAAAAACACACAGTAGGTATTTATTTGTGGTTCTAGCATACCTTCCGCCCTACGGCTATCTGGAATTTAGATAAGAAGGCCCAGGGCGGGATAACGCTAGGCAGAAGTAGTCTCGAATGATTGTTACTACTCGTATTTTACACTAAAAGGGTCGAACTAATTTGGTGAAATTCAGTAAATTACTTTTACGCAAAAATATCTCGTTATCACGCGAAAAAAATAAGCCGCGGGTGCTATCTACAGAGTGTTAATTTAATTGCGTGATAGCTTTTTGTATCCTTCAGGCACGGAAGGTCCATTTACCGGAATGTCTACTATTGGTAACGATAAAAGGATCACTTAAAAAAATAAAAAGTATTTAATAAATTCCTACTAAATAAAATTTTGAATTTCCCATACAAAACGTCCATCCACTTCGATAGGATATAAGTAATAATAATAATATTTTGAATGGAGAAGTTTTTTTTTTTTCGAGAACGTTTTTTGTACATTGTACATTATATACCAATTTTTTTTTTATATATTGTTTAGATGACCCTTTGTCGATAATAAAACACCCCCAATAAAATTAACACCTGTATTGTATATCATACAAAATATACCTACTATGCAAACAGATGCATAGTTGTCAGAGGAGGCGCGCGGGGCATACTACAGATACAGACCGAAAAATATCGTGTCTTTGGCAATAGGTACATATTCTTATTTATTTCGGTGCCCAATAAAAAAACAATTATAAGAGTGAAATAGGTATCATAAAAGGGGAATAAGAAAGAGAAATACATATAATCACATATACATTACATACATACATACATACATATAATCACGCCTTTATCCCTATTGGGGTAGGCAGAGCGTAAACGATCGTTCCGCCACGTCTGAAAAGTTTTGAGGGTTATTCCCATGTTATCCCAGAAAGATCTGTACATCGCTATAGTGACAGGTCGTCAGCCCTTAGATTAGTTACAATACTGAAACCCTCGAATCCCTTAGCTGATTTTTACAGCATATCCGGGAGGCTTGGGAGGAGATGCAGCTGGCACATTCTATATTTTTCTATCACTCCCAGCTCCCAGTCCAGCATGGCATGGAAGTTAAGATAATGACATAATATATAAATAAGCCTTTAACTTATAATGAAAGACAGGTTTCTTAGCTAGGTATTTTTTACTCATGTTCGTTCGTAGGGGAAAGATTTTAACTATAAAAATGACTTGTTTTAATTTAATTTCTTTTCATTTTATATATTTGCTTTTAATACACAGGAGGTGCGTAAGATGATAAGGAAATCGGGCGTATGTGGTGGTGATGATTAAACAGATCACTATTGGTTAGTTAATTTTTTTGTGTTTATGGTAGGTACCAGGAGTTTATTAGTATTTCGGTCATATTATATTTCCTTATATTTTCATTTGGAATGACGCATTTTAGACACACGAATCCTGATAGTTCCTTTTGCAAATTGATTTTCCAAAAACGACTTGTCCAGGAAAGCAAATTGTATGAAAATACTATACAGGAAGTAAAAAACTCTTTTTGTATGGGAGGTCTGTCGCAGGGATTTAGTCAAAGACGTTATATTATAATGTATCTTAGGGAATTTATAACCTAACCTAACCTAACCTACCGATAGTTTATAAACTGACTAGTAAGTTTGTAAACTAACAGTTGTTACAATTTAACGCTGACATATCGACCTATGTTTCTCAGGGAAAGTTTCATGGGTTGGATCACACCCTAAAGTTAGGTCAGCAATTTTTTTTACAGAATGTATAGAATTTTACCTGTATAGAATATCTCCCTTTCCACTAGCCTGCATTGGCGACGGACGACAACCAGGAACCGTATTTTTGAACCGCTCGAATCGAATTCGCATGCGAAAGAGCAAGTTTCGCATGCCAATTTGTATGGAAATCGCATGCGAAAGTTACTCTTCCGTGTGCGCATTAGCTTTCAAGCGGTTCAAATATACGACTCCTGGCTTCATGTAGTAGGCACATTTTTGGTTCCGGTGCCGGTGCCAATGCCGATACCGTACCAGCAAGACGTGTTAAAACGCCCATTGACTACAAGTCACTTGAAGAGTCTAATCTAAATTCATTCATGTGGAGCCAGCGATTTTCACGCGTAGCGTAGGTCATTTTATTCTAGCGATTAATTAGTCATTTCGCGTTTTTACAGTAGTACCTTACCTACCCCTACCACCATTTTGACCATTTATTCAGTAAGTGGTCAGTGTCATTTGTTAGTATTTGGCTCTTGGTCATTTAGTCTATGAAGAAAGGGTCTTGTAATGATGGTTTTTAAGATTTCTTGCCTTATTGTTTGTCTGTCTGTAGGTATGTTCCGCCGCATAACTCATTGGCCTATTTTTAAAGTTTTTAATCACACCATAATATCAAACTCAAATTTTATTGACCCAACTTCTTTAAATTTTTGTTGTGGTCATTCATAGTTGTTGGTTAGTCTAAACCAACTATCCCCATATTTTGAAAGTACAATAGTTTATTTATTTTGCAGATTGACAAAGTGGAAGACCCTAAGGCCCTGGTCATCAAACTAACGGACTTCATAAAATCTAAAACTGAAGGAAAATAAGTTGTTGTTTTTGCCCCAACTTGGGATAGTTTGCTTTTTATGTTTAATAAAAAAGTGCAATAGTGTAAATACCATTTATTAGTCCTATACAAAATGCTATAAATAAATGTAGCATTAAATTATGTCTATTGTTTCATTAATTTTAGAGTAAAGATATTCCTCCTCCGATGTGTTCGACTCTTGTAAGCGGTTCTTCAAATGCTAGCCAGTCACTGGAATGTGTTGGAAGCAGTCCCATACTTTGGCATTTATAAAGAGCTAGCAGTATGTTCACAATGTTTCCGATGAAATAAACAAACTTTTGTCCTGCTGCTTGTGTTCCTTCCACCATCTTGAAGGTGCTCTGGGTAGAAAATAGGGCTTTGACAGGCCGGACAATGAGCATACCAACCATCATTATGGGGAATATAGAGATGGAGTTTCCTGCCATGTACATAATGAACAGATTCATTGGCACTTGCTTGAGGGGCCCAAGAGCAACATCCCATAACTTTTTGATTAGAAGCAAGTTTGAATCTGCGTCTTTCGAGGATTCTGTGTAGCTTGAACTGGCTGATTGACTGTATCCGGGCGGAGATGGTAACTCCGTGGTCAATGCTTTATTCCTGTGAAAATTGAGTGTTATAAATGCACCGGTAGGTATTACTACACAACAATTTCAGAAGTCTTTCATATGCAAATTGAAAATGAACAAGCAAAAAGGTACCTATCGAAATAAGCAAATAATTCGATAGGAGAAGTAGGTACTTACTTTTGGTTAAAGTCCAAAGCCCATTTGAATTTCTTATTGGATTTTATTTGCGACATTCTGAATGCAGATAAGTAAGACAACTCTCAATCACTCTCAATACACTTAAATTAATGATTATTCGGAAGAAAAACTAAAAAATATAATTCGTTCGTTTTTTTTTTTTGAATATTTTATGGCTTGGATGCAAGTTCTTTAAGCCAAGAGTGCGTTCACGCATGCACCTAGGGGAAACCGTTAGAGCGACTTTTAATCTGACAGCTCGCGTAAAGCCCCGTTTATGCACGCACTTGCACTTGTCAAGATGAAATTTTTCCATACAAATAAAATAGCGGAGTCTCAGTAATAGGGTCCCGTTTTTCCCCTTTGGGTGCTTTGGGTTATGATTTTTTAACAATTTAAGGAATCTTAATGCGCAGGTACAAAAAAAATAAGCTTTAAAGATTTTAAAATATCTTTTATTTCTATTAATTATACATGATTATACCTACACACCTAACAAATACTTAAAAACATCTTAAAAATAAAACAACTTGTCATAAAAATAAACGAAATACTCACTAATCACTTAAACATGTTTAAACTAACTACCTATTTGATTACTAGGTATATGGATGAAAAAGCATTGCAATATTCGTAAGAATTTCTGCCATACAAAATCAGCCAGCACACGAATCCGTCAAAGAACTTCAGTATCTGGCGCAACGGAGACAACATTACTCTCTATGTCTTTTAATTTTTCCGTTACAATATGTTCTTTACAGAAAACAGCAATCCTGTCGCAAGCTTCACGCAGAATGTCTTCTGGAACCGTCAGGACTAAGCGCATGTAGTTAGGATACGCGAAGCACTGAAAAAAGAATAATTAGGTAATTTAGTTAGCTGGTAGGCATAATCAATGTTATCACTTGTAATATATCATAAAAGACCAACCTGCCCTGGTAAACAAAATACAGATTGTTCTGACACCATGGATTCAACAAACTGGAGTTCAGTCTTGAATTGAGGGAACAATGCCATTTTTATCTCGACCATCATGTACATAGCTCCTTGTGGCATGATTGGACGAAGGCCTGGAACTCTCTTTAATTCCTCATACGCCATCTTTGCCTGATTCTGTAAGGTGCAGAGTGCAGACAACAATTTGATATTATTTTCTAGCGTCCCAACACCACACCACATAGATTCAGTTAATCTTATCTTCTAAGAAGAATTCAATCTTATAACATCATCAAAAACTTCTTACCTCAATGAAGAACACGACTTCATCAAAAAAGGTTTGAGGAGTAAACCGCAATATAGCTGGTAATGCCCTCTGTATTAACGTGCTAGGGCCAATAATTCTCTGTGAGAAATTCACTAAACCTTTTCGGATGTCTTTCCCAAGAACATCGTTACGGTCGTGTATTATCACCCAACCCATCCGCCATCCAGGAACTAGGAACCTCTTGGTCAGTCCACTGCAGGTCAATACAGGAACATCTTTGGATAACGATGATATGGCAGTGAATTCGTGTCCAGAAAACACAAAGTGTTCGTAGATTTCATCGGCCAGTATAGGCACGCGGTTTCTTGATGCAATGTCAAGTATTTCCAGTAAATGTTCCTTTTCGTACACGGAACCACAGGGGTTGGAGGGATTTATCACAACTATCAATGCTGTATCATCATCTATTTGATTTTCTAAATCTTCAAGATCGACCTTCCATTGTTCATCAGGCTGCAAAGGACATTTATAATTAAAACGTGCATTCAAAGCAAGTGTAAGAATAAGACGAAGTTGAACTAAAGGAATAAGGTCTGATATGGTGCGTAAATAAGCAATATGCAAATGTAGTCTACATCGAACTGGAAACTTGTTATGCTTCTAGAAACTTGTATCTCCTCTTTACATACTAGCTTTGTGACTTGTCTTTCTCTAAAAAATATTTATTTGTCATATTATTAAGTTTTAATTAGCTAAGTACATAGCCAAGACCTTAAAAATAGAGTTATTCAGGTTATTCCAATAAATTGATTTGACTGCGTCGCTAACATTGCCATATTTTTAGGTAGGTACCTACTTACCAGCAAATTGTAATATTTTATCTCGATTCCGAGACCTTCTGCTAAGGTTTTGTAAATCATGAATCCTGGTCGCGGCACCACAATGTTCTGTCCAGAGTCCGCTATTACAGCGATGACCATTTCAATTGCGTGAGAGCAACCGCTGCAGAGTATGACGTCGTCGGGAGAGACATTGCCTTGATGCGCTTGATGCGCACTATACTCGGCTACGGCCTCACGCGCGTCCATGTGCCCCACAGCTGGGCCATAGCTTCGGCTCTTTGTCCATTCGATACTTTCTCGAACTGCCTGTATTACTTGCTCTGGGGGGTTGAGGTTGCCGAAAGTTGTAGGGTCACCTGAAAGGTTTTAAAGTTTCGGATAGATAGCTTCGGATAGGTTTACTGTAATTTGGAAAATAAGGCGTGAATTTTTTAAATCTGACAAAAATTTGCGTACCTATTTGTCTTAATTTTCGTAAAATTGATAATTCCAGTTTACCTTGACATACCTATTAAATAGGTATAAAAAACTACATAATTTGAATTTTCCATCACGTGTGTATGCGGGAATTCTTGTTATTCAAATTAGTCTTATGGTTACTTTGGATTGATTACCATTAACGAAATGCCTATTTTTAAATAATATATAGGCATAAATGCCAATTCACGACGATCGGTAGGATAGGTACCTATTCACGACGATCCACCACTATTTATTCAGAAGGGAAGGAACTTTCCAGAAAGCACTTGAACTTGCTAATCTTGATTTTGGTTAGCCGTTTAGAGTAAAACGTAGTGGTGAAAAACACTTTTGTTTCTATCCTGTCTAATTCAATTTATACAATTACATTAGCAGCGACGAAAGGAGCAGAAAACAAACATAACGCATCGTTTACATAAACAAACTCACCAACAGAAAGCGCAATAAACGGTTTTTCAGGGTTGGGCTCTACGTTGAGGTTTTCCACGATTCCTCTGATGAGGTTGTGGGTGTTCCGAGCCAGCGCTGAAGCGCGCACGTCCCACTCCAAGCCTCGTGACCGTCGAGACATGAGCACCAAGATACGGAAAATTCTAAGCTCCGGCTACACTTAAACTTGAAATAAGAATAGTGCTCGCCTTTCGATACGACTCACTTTTGTATAGGAACTGTAGTGGGCCTGACCAGAGGCTCGAAGTCGCGGAACTGGTTTGAAAATGCAGATGAGATGACGACAGTGGAGCTGTTTATATAAATTCCATCTACTTTACTTGCCTGTTATAAATTCATAGTGGTCAATTTGATCTTAGAATTTCATCAGATACGCTCCTCAATACAAAACAAACCTACCATTGTTCTTCTCGTCTACATTAATCCAAGACAAATATTTTGTTTCCCTAATGTTTTGTTAGTCTTAAATTGGTTGGTTAGGTACTGGTACTGGGTAACCTTAATAATTGCAGTAAATTGATGAAGGAAATATTTCTGTAGATAAGACAGCTGTTGAAGAATGTAAGATGATATAGTAGGTAGGCAGTGCAGTATATGGCAGTATATGACTGCCCTAACAGAAAAACAACAACAAACTAACAATAATTAGTTTAGTCAACATAGTGGTATGCAACCAATATACCTACGCGCAACCATTTTGATACGCAATACAACTTGGTCAATAAAAAATATTATTATTATTTTCCATTATTTTATTCATTTTAGTAGCTAATATCTATGAAATAGGTACCTAGTTCTCATTTACGAACCATGAATACATTTGATTGAAATACATGGTGCATGCTCATCCTATTGAAAATGCAGGTTCTCATCTCAGTAACATTTCACATACGAAATGAAGTAGCTAGGTAGAGCTACTAAATGTAACTATAATAATAATAATATATTTATTCTTATCTCAAAAATGTAGGTACACACAGTGGCGATGGCGAGTAGGCCCATTGTGCGCAGAAAGCATCGATTGTCGTCTCGTCATCTTTAACGGGGGTTGTAAGGGCCGTTCTAAGAACATGGTTGGATTAAAATAAGTAATAAATTAAATATTTGAATTTGAACACATGAAATACGCAATGTCCTAAGTAGAGTCTGTCTAATGAGTCGTTGCACACCTAAATGTAAACACAGAAAACCTGCAATGAAACTATTTTGATACTTTTATTTTATTCGTATGGAAATATCAAAATAGTTTTTTTGTATAAAAGTACCAAAATGGTTTTATTGTAGTTTTTCTGTGTTTAAATGTGAATGATTTTTAAAATTAGCGCCATTTCTGTGTGCAACGAACGACTCATTAGACAGACTCTATAGAAGTATAGTTTAGTTTGAATACCATCATTTGTAAACGTAGCAGAAGTTGTCAAGTTTGACATAAAAAAAAACAACTTATAACCTCAAAACAAAATCAAACAACTAGAAGTGGGAATTGTCGTTCACCTAAGGGAGCGAGATCGATTCGAATCTTTGGGACTACTGAACTAAATCAGTCATTTAGTTCAGTAGTCCCATTTAGTTCAGTACTCAAGTATGACCGTAAAGCTTGTAAGCTTGCGGCTCGTTCGTTAGCGTTTTAGTTCATTTAGTTCAGTGGTAAACTTAGTTCTATATTTCGACTACTTAGTTCACAGCTCGGTGCTTTGAGTTAGAGGTAAAGACAGAAACAAATAGAACAAAAACACTCGAAATTGGTGAAACTATCGTGACCATGGACCACAAAACAATATCTAATTTATCAATTATTCCCGCCAAAATCTTAACATTCGTCAGAAGTTCTGGACTACCCATTCATTCATTAAGAATTGAACTTAATTGCTTCGATAATGAATGAATGAATCTTTGTCAATCAAACTCCGAAAAGCTAGCGCTCTCACTCTCTCATACTATTACCATGTATTGCTGTTTCTTTCGTTGTTGCGAGCTAGGCGCGCAGCTTTCTTTTTTTAAATATTTTATAGCCTGGATGCGAGTCTTTTAAGCCAAGGCGCGCGGCTTTGTGAGCCGGGGGTGCGTTCGTGCGGTTATCCTAGACGGAGAAACTAATGACATTTTAGCAAAACTCTTTGGCCATTATCACACTGCACCGCACACCGCGGCGTAGCGCGGAGCGGTATCGTTCTTTGTAAGGACATCGGTTTGTATGAAAATCACGCGGGGTATGGCACACTGGCTCGCCTACGCGCGGAGCGGCGCGTAGTGAAAACAATAGAACCATAGACAATCACGCGCTACGCCGCGTAGCGCAGAGCCCAATGTGAACACCGCCTTTGTAATAAGGTCGAGATCGAGAATGGCGCGGCAACCAAACCAAAGACAATCGTGCTATCTGCTATGCTAAGCGAGAACGCGCCCCGGGAGTGGTCGAGATCGAGATCGAGATTCGAGAACTAAATGAGTTGATGAACTGAAAAAAGAGCTGTTTTTTTTTTTTGTTGCAAATCAAATCAATCTTTCTTTAAACGACCAGATTCCGAAAAGCTAACGCTCTCACTCACCCCTACTATTACCATATATTGCTGTTTCTTTCGTTGTTGCACTGAGCTGCGAGCTGCGGTGGTCGGCTCTGTGAGCCGAGAGCCGAGAGTCTCGAAGAACTAAATGAGCCGATGAACTAATGAAAGAAGTGGTGAACGAAGGAGCCGATTCGATTTATGAGAGGAGTTAGTTCATTTAATTCAGTCGCTCACGAGTTACCCACGACTACAAACAACTATTATTTTTATTTATTTATTGTGAGTTGTGAGTGAAATTTAAGAAAAATGATATATCTAAAGAGAGTTGTGTGTCGCAATACTTTTTTAAGATCTATCACAACCAAAGCCAGTGCTGATACAAACGCACTGGATTACTGCGCTAACATTGTGAGGTAAATACAAATTAAAAGTTACGTTCTAGTTATGGTCGGTCCAAACCCAATTTTATCATTCTAGGCTAAAATAAAGTTCTGATTTGTTGTTTTCACGAATCCCGGTACTTTCTTGCTTATTTTTCAGTGTAGACAGCACGACTATGAGAATTTCCTGGCGACTCTTCTTTTGACCAATGCGATACGTTCTCCAGCCCTGGTGGTAAGAGCTTTCAATGTGGAAGTCGCTAGGATACAGGATCAAACCACCGACGTGCAAACTGCGGCATTCCGGCACCAATTCTGGCTTGATGCTTTAAAAAGCATTTATAAAAAAGATCAGTCTTTGCAAAACATACCTGCCAACCCAGTTACTCAAGAACTTTTCAAGGTATAATTTATTCAAGAATATTCCTTACATGTTTTTAAAGATGATGATTTTATTCAAATAATGGAGTCTTTTGTACTTTCTAACAGATTTGCAGTTGTTACAATCTATCTAAAAGACATCTTGAGAGATTGATCACATCCAGGAGAGATCTAATGAAGAATAAGTTCTTTCGGTCTTTAGAGGATGTTGAGAAGTATGCAGAAGATAGTGTTTCTCCCATTTATTACTTACTGCTGAGTGTTGCTAATGTGAAAGATGTGCATGCTGACCATGCTGCATCTCATCTAGGGAAAGCTCAAGGAATTGCCAATATACTCAGGTATGTTTAACCATTCACCATCAGATGATATACTTATAGAAAATCAAAATTATGTTTACCTTTAAAAATATTTCTTTATTATATTCCAGATCTGTTTATGTTTCAAATCAACATAAAATGGTTTCCTTACCAATGGACATCCTGATGAAAAACAAAGTGAGCCAGGAAATGGTACTGCGAGGAGTTGATAGTGCAGATATGCAAAATGTTATATTTGAAGTAGCTAGCAGAGCTAATAGTCACCTAGAGAAGGTAATATCTGTTTTCATATTGAGATTTTTTTTAAAGATTCACTTAGTATTAGTAACTTATTTTGAATTATTGCAGGCTAGAAAAATTGAGGTACCTAAACTAGCAAATCAAATATTTCTCCCAGCAATAGCTGTTGATGCATACTTGAAGAACCTCCAAAAAGCCAATTTTAATATCTTTGACAAACGCTTACAACAGCCCAGTCCCATATTGCCATTTAAATACTACTTAAAAAGATTTGTAAATAAATATTAATAATTATTTAGCTGTTGTTACTAAAATAGTTGTTGTTGTAAATATGATATTGTAAATATGCAATAAAATAGTGAGTGAGAAAACTGTTTTTCTTTTCTTCTATAACTAGCATGCCTATTAGGATGAATAAAACTAAAAACTTAGAATAGGAGAATAAAACAACAAATTCAGAAAAATTGCACTGTTCTTCATCAAGCATAATCATGCAAATAAATAAATACTCTTAACTATCGAGATTCAAGCAAAATTTCATTTGGCAACCTGAGTACAAAGTACCTAACAATCTATGGATACTAGGACACTATACCTACATAATATCATTAATTACCTTTTTAACAAAAAATGTAAAGAATAAAGACTAAAATACATTAACAAATCACCTGTCTGCCTGGTTGTAAAATATTTAATTTAATATTCTAACTTGGAAATTCAGCAGACAGTTGAAGAAAATAGATGTACTTATTTCAAGCTAGCTCTCTACATACTTTATATATGCCTATTTGCAACGATATAATAAGTAAAAGGGCGTAGATAAGTTACATGTATGGAATAGTTAGCCAAATCATGGCCCACACACAAAACGTAATACAATAATGTCAAAAATGTGCATTTAAAGGTCGAGAATGAGACAGCACGCTAGTTACTAAACGAAAAAAAGATTTTTTGTCGCTTTCGTATAATTACAAAAGTGATTTGACTTTGTTTTTTAAAGTTATTAATTAAATATGAACTAAACAGTGATATTTAGAGATGATAATAAGTGATCCCTTGATTTTAGAAATCTTACTCGAATAGTTTGTGCAGAATCTCACTAAACAATAAGGCATTTTTCGATTATTCTCCCTTGCGCACACAAGACCAGACAGGACAGATTGCAACAACGCTTCCGGAGCAGACTGACTGAAATTTGATCAATTAGCCACATTTTCAGGTGCCACTTTGTGTGCGCATATAACGCATCTACACCCTTTTACTTATTACATCGTTGCCTATTTGATAAATGATAACATTTTGATATCTAATGAACAAATATCATTGAAGTTGTTTTATTTTTAATCCAAATTATCTTCTATGGGTTGGTATCAAAAATAGATTTTGTCTGTTAGGCTACTTTTACGCAAAGAAGATGGCAGCTTTAAAATATGTTATTCATAAGTATAATGTATAAAATACACTAGCTAGGTACCTTAAGTATAACTTCTTTGTTAAGTAGCCCTTGCTATATGAACATTAAAAACTTTGGTAAAGAAATCTTGAAAATCTTTGGTTGCAGTCAAATCCATAGCAGAAAGTGATGCATTACAAATAGTTAAAACTTTTAAGATTATTTTTAGAAATATCCATTATAATATAATGAAGTATTTCACACTTAAGTACTTTTTCTTATGCCACCTTAACATAATTAATTGATCTCATATTAAGTACTGAAACCCTGTCTTAAAGTCAAATAAGTTAGAATGCATGTCTTAAATCATTGGAATGCTTACATTTGCGAAACACAGCCAATCATAAAATTACTTTTCATGATAATTTGGAGTGGAACATAAAGTAATAAATATAATCAAAAATCTTGGATACTTAAATCTAAGATAAAAAAGCTAATGTAATAAGTACTAATATCATCACAATGAGCTTGCTGCATAAAAAGCTACCAGTATGCTTATCTTACTTAAGTACCTTAATTTTATTTACTCTGAAGGTGTTAAATCTTTTTCAGGTTCACCTTCAGACAATAATTGCTGTAGAAGATCATAAATAGGTTCAAAGGCCTTACGGCAAGCAGCATTAGTAGGGATAAGGTAGTCGTGCATGTCATGGTGGCTGATGGTCCCATCGGTTTGAACGAGGCCCTTATCAATAGAAACAAGCTCCACTTTGTTCATGTTGGTGACTCTTTCCTTTAAAAGCTGGTTGATTTTTGCATTTTTCTCTCTTAAGGCGTTAGGGTGCTGACCACGAGGCAGCAAACTCTGAAAAACCAATATATTTGATATTTTTTTTACAGATGACTTGGATAATAAATTATGAAGAAAAAAGGGTGTAAAAACTATTTACTTACAGGTAAAACTATGTAAGCACTTGGGTGTTTTTCCCTGATCGTTCTTACAATTTCTATGATACCTTCACAAATTTCTTCAGCAGTATTTTCAACATTATTGGTGCCAACATGCAGCACTATCACCTAAAAATAAAAACATGTGTTAGTGTTAACATAAGCATATCTTTAAAAACATCGAACTAAAATAGTAAAATTTTACTTGAGCTTACTTTAGCATCAACATGATCCAACTCTCCATTTTTGATCCGCCAGAGCACATTTTGGGTTTGATCTTTGTGTATACTAAAGTTAAGGCAGTGTAGAGGAGAAAACCATTGATTCCATACTTCTGTGTGTTCTAGAGCTTGCAGAATAGAATCTCCAATAAATATCACATCAGCATCTTTACCCTTGGCATCAGACAAAAACCTGTTGTGCTGAAATTCATATATAACAATTAATATTGCTACTCATTAATATGAGTAGTCCAGAATATTGCTTTTTATGCGCATCGATGAAAGAATTTTCAAATATTATGCAGATTCCCGCACCACGTAGATTCAATACGGTCACGAAAGAAATAATACTGAAAACTTACAATGCTGTTCCATCTACCATCACCTTCACAGTCTATTTGTGGAGCTGGTACAGCGCACGGATTCATAATCACGATTAATTGATTACTTCCTATGTATAATCACATTTAACACGAAAATTCGGCAAAAAATAAGTAATTTTTCTCCTTTTTGCGATTTGCTCGTCCAACTGGAATAAATTACAGATTAAAAATGGCGGCTTCGTGATTGAAATCTGTCAACAAAAGAACGAATGATATTTTGCTGTCCTTCTCACACCGTGCCATATGGCTATCCTGTAGTGCGTTCACGCATGCACCTAGGGGAAACCGTTAGAGCGACTTTTAATCTGACAGCTCGCGTAAACCCCCGTTCATGCACGCACTTGCACCTGTCAGGATAAAATTTCCCCTGACAGGCGCTTCAAAACGGGGCTTTATCAACTGTCAAAGTGAAAAGTTCCCCTAACCTTGCGCTAACCGTGCGCCCGTGAACGTACCCCTGCACTCCAGCTTCTATAGAATGAATGGAAAGCACGAAGGGTTGCGTTCAAAAATAAATATTTTAGCCTTTTTAATTTCTCGAAAGACTTTATTTAGAGCCAAAAACCAAGCCCGGAAAGAATAAAAAAAAGAAAATGTCAGTTCAACTTTAGTTCAGTCAGTCAGTGACAAAAAAATATAAATCACTTCACATCCTTTCATCCTTCACATCATGGCGGCTACTATTTTTTGTCAGCGAGTTATTGAAATTAATTAGGTTTTGCGTATTAAATAAAAGTAAGTAAACAATTTAAAGGAGACAAAAAAGTCAAAGATTTTATTTACATTGTATTATTTATTAAAATGGAGGAATGTAATGACGAAGTAACCTCAATTGAAACCAGACACCGAAAAGAAAAGAAGGAATTGCAAGCCCACATTCAAGCACTGAAAAAGGCTGCAAAGAATGATAAAACTAAGAAGAAAGGACTTGTTTCTGAAATCGCAAGGTTAGAAGCTGAACAGGAAACGCGACACAACCAAGAACTAGACGCTGTGGAGCAGAAGGCACCGACTGAAACTTCTGCAGAACTTGCTGAAGAAATAGAAAACGAACTTCCAAAACTGAAGATATCGAAAGCTCAGAAACGGAGGGACAAGAAGCAGCAACAGGAAAAGGAGAGAGAAGAACAGATTAAATTACAAGAAAAAGAAAACATTAATGGTCCAAGGAATACAGAAATTCAAGTAATTAGTGAAAGACTAAAAAAGAAAAATCTGAAAATATTTCTTATACCCTCAGATGGAGACTGTCTCTATAAAGCTGTAGCTCATCAACTAGAAATTATAAAACAACAAAAACTATCAATAGAAGATCTTAGGAAAAATGTTTCTGAATACATAAAGGGTCACAAAGATGATTTTTTGCCATTTATGAGTAATTCTGACACATGTGATATGCTGACTGACTCAGAGTTTGCAGATTATTGTGATAAAATAGCGACTACCAAAGTGTGGGGTGGACAATTAGAGATCAGAGCACTATCAAACTCCTTGAAATGCCCAATTAGTGTAGTTCAAGCTACAGGACCAGAATCTATTGAACAGGGTACGGAATTTCCAGGCCCCCAATTGGTGATAACTTATCACAGACACATGTATAGTTTAGGAGAACATTACAACTCAACTTGTCCTAATATAAACAATGAAGAGGACTAAAACTCCCGAGTTTAAAGCTTTTTATTATGTATCTTTTTAAGCTTGATGTGCATATGATGTGCATACACTTTCATGTACCTAATGTAAGGTTGCAATAAATATTGAGTTTTTACATATCCTTATTTCTAGATTTATTTGTTCTGATTCAGATTCTTTTTCTTACTACATAGGTAATTTTCTATATTATTTACTTACTGACTAACTTACTGATTTTGGATTAAGCAATAAAATAAAAGATAAACATTCAATTCAGAATAATTTAATACAAGTAAAAGTGGATAGTGGCATGTGTTAGTGAAGGAAGTATAACAATAAACTTCAGTTATCAGTAATTCACTGCTAATACTATTGAGTTATTGCATCATGCTCCGTTTTGAACTGGAGGATTCTCTGCATTCTCCTCTTCAGAGTTGTGTTTGTTGGGGTCGTCTGGTTTCATAGCTGGGAACAGCAGCACCTCCTAAAGAAATAAATAAAATTTCTTATCAAAAAATTTTCGACATTCATTAAGATCATTACTTAGATATATCACTAACTAGTCCAATTTTGCATACTTCAATATGAAAAATTATGAAGGTCTTTTATCCCCAATCAAAGATAAAGGAAATGAAAAAGGTTATATATAGTCTTATTCAGTTAAAAATGTGCAAGAGAAAAATAGTTTTTTCTTTATTGGGACCTGCAAAACATTGATATCATGCAAATGATTTCTACCTTGATGTTATTAGCATCTGTAAGGAACATGGTGAGGCGGTCAATGCCCACTCCCCAGCCTCCAGTGGGAGGAAGACCATATTCGAGGGCAGTGCAGAAGGCCTCATCAGTGGGTGGAGTCTCATCGTCTCCAGCAGCACGGTTTTTAGCTTGCTCCTCAAATCTTTCACGTTGGGTGGCTGGATCATTTAACTCTGTATAAGCATTGCACACTTCTTTCTTCATGACAAAAAGCTCAAATCTATAAAGAAGAACAACATTTAAAAAGACTATTTTATTTCATAACTTAATTCAAAAATGAAAATAGGATGATGTACCTTTCAGTCAGGCCTGGTGTATCCCGGTGATACTTAGCCAATGGACTCATGATTTGAGGGTGATCGGTTATGAATGTAGGGTTAATACATTTTTCTTCAAGAAATTCTCCAACCAGCTTATCTAATAGCCTAGCAGTTGTCCTAGGTGGAGGACATTCTACCTGTAATGCGAAAAAAAATAATTTTGATTTCTGCCAAATGTCACAGAGTTAGGTTTAAATTGATTTTAAACAATAATAATAGAGTCTGTATCTTTCTCTCGAAGGAGAAAGATATCTAGACTCACGTTTTTTCAATATAGACTCTCCCATCATTATATTTATATACAAATATACGTCATCATTGGCAAAATATGTCTCAAATTTGAGATGTGAAGCCATTTTTAGAAAATAATAATAATAACAAGTAACAACAATGCAGTTTGTATAGATGATGATAATGCGCAGATCACAATGTTATCTCTTATTGTTATCAGAATACACTGCAATGTCTTTTTCATATTACTTACTTAATGAATTGGACAATTTTGTTACCTCATGTTTTTCACAGAGCTGGCTAAGAAGGGCATTGGTTTCAGGACTGTCCAACTTGTCACAGGGAGGTAGTTTAACATTCAGAGCCTTTTCTAGGGTTGATATCATTGGCATCCTTGCAAACGGAGGGGTGAAGTCAATTTCAACTTCGTCTCCTTCAGGACCATCTGGGTGGTATTTGATCTAAAAATAATAATAATAACAACATTGAGGTTTATAAAGAATACTTTGAGATATAACTCAGAAGCCATTTTTTTTTCTTTGTGCTGTTAAAATTTACATAGAAAATGCATATCTGATACATTGTGTAACAGCTTGAATTAACTGGTATTGTGTATGTTCCATTTGATCTCGGGCAGTTTTCTATACTCACTTTGTATGTTCCATGGATACTCTTGACCATGCCAGAAATCATGGTTTCAGTGATGGTCATCAGATCATGATAGTCAGCATATGCCATATAGAATTCACAAGTGGTGAACTCAGGATTATGGGTTAGATCAATGCCCTCATTTCGGAACTGTCGCCCAATTTCATAGACTCTGTCTAGACCACCGACGACCAGCATCTTATGGTAGAGTTCTGGAGCTATTCTCATGTACAAATCCATGTTTAAGTCATTGTGATGTGTGATGAAAGGCTTGGCTGTTGCTCCTCCAGCTATCATGTTCATCATGGGAGTTTCAATCTCCAAGAATCCCATGTTGTCTAAAAACCGCCTGATGTATGCAATGATTCTGGCTCTTATGTAGAAAGTTTGCCTTACCTATGAAATTGAAAAGTTTTTAAAAGGATTCTTAAATATAATTATGAGGTTATAATATACTTTTTATGTAAATACTTACTCTATCATTCAAAATAAGATCTAGATATCTCTTCCTAAATCTAGTTTCTTTGTCCTTAAGACCAAAGTGTAAATGTGGTAACATGTGCAGGCATGGTGAGAGCAGTTTGATGTTCTGAGGAACAATAGACAGTTCTCCTTTCTTGGTCTTGCCAGGGTGACCAACACAACCAATTATGTCTCCTCGCCTTAATTTGTCCGTATCATGTGCAAACTTGTCCTCTGATTCATACAGTTTAGCGTTTGCCATCACCTAAATATTTGATAAAATTAGTGAATCTATAAAATGTATTAGTTTTAATTTGAATAAAATACAATTTCATTATCAATGATGTCAATGACAAACCTGAATTTTAACTCCCTCAGCTCTTAAATCGTAAAAGATGAGCTTGGATCCCGATTCTCTGATGGAGTGAATTCTGCCTGCTACAGATAAAGTAACACTATCCAAAACTTCTGCAGGTTCTAGATTACTGTACTTTTCTATGAACTCTTCCAGCGAGATCGTGACTTTGAATTTATGGGGGTAGGGATGTTCTTCTTTAGGACCGTTCTTGAGGGCTGCAACTGCAGCAGTCCGCAACTTGTAATACTCATTCGGGCTGATTTCCTCCTCAGCGGCTTTGGAAGACTTCTTTTCCGAGGCCTCAGGGGCTGGTTGTGCCGCGGCTTTTTCGGCCTTCTCCTTTGCTTTTTGCTCGGCTTTCAATCGCCGTTTCAATTCACTACAACACAATAGGAGATGAGATTTAAGTATGAACAGTTCATTGATTCAAATTATAGGCAATTCAACGAACCGTTTGCTTAATTCAGTGGAGTAATTCGTGACCCGTTTCATGTGTACGCGAGATCGAAATGCACCAGTCACAGCCGTTAGAGTTCT